>PJEM01009940.1:0-66822 GCA_004023845.1 Helogale parvula | reverse complement strand
TATTTAATCTGCAATTATTTGGGGATCTTCCAGTTATCTTTGTGTTACTGATTTCTAATTCCCTGTGGTCTGAGAGCAAACATTGTATGCTTTCTGTTCGTTTACATTTGTTAAAGTGTTTGTGTGTTTTATGGCCCACAATGTCTCTATCTTGGTGCATATTACATGTGAGCTTGAGAAAAATGTGTACTCTGCTGTTGTTGGGTGAAGTAGACTGGACTTGTCAATTAAATTATCCAGTTGATTGATGGTGTTGTTCAGATCAGCTGTGTTCTTACTGATTATTTGCCTGGCGGATCTGTCGGTCTCTGAGAGAGGGATATTGAAGTCTCTAACTATGATAATGCATCCTATTTTTCCTTGAAGTTCTTTCAGTTTTTATCTCGCATAATTTGATATTCTGTTGTTAGGTACATACACGTTACAAATTGGTATGCCACAGTGCTCTTCTTTGTCCTTGATAAACTTCCTTACTTCGAAGTCTGCTCTGTCTGAAATTAGCTATTTCTGCTTTCTTTTGATTAGTGTTAGCATGGTACATTTTCTCCAGCCATTTACTTTAATTTGTATGTGTTTTTATATTTAAAGTGAGTGTCCTCATGAAAAGATGCTCCGCATCACTCATCATCAGGTAAATACAAATCAAAACCACGATGAGATACCACCTCACATCTGTCAGAATGGTTAAACTTAACAACACAAGAAATAAGATGATGTTGGTGAGGATGCAGAGAAAGAGGAACCTTCTTACAGTGTTGGTGGGAACGCAAACTGGTGCAGCCACTGTGGAAAACAGTATGAAGGTTCCTCAAAAAGTTAAAAATAGAACTACCCTATGGCCCAGCAGTTGCACTACTAGGTATTTATCCAAAGGATACAAAAATACTGATTCAACGGGGGCACATGCATCCCGATGTTTCAGCAGCACTATCAACAATAGTCAAATTATAGAAAAAGCATAAATGTCCGTTGACTGATGAATGGATAAAGAAGATGTGGTATGTATATCAATGGAATATTACTCAGCCATCAAAAAGAATGAACTGTCATTTACAATGATGTGGATGGAGCTAGAATGTATTATGCTAAGTGAAATAAGTCAGTCAGAGAAAGACAAATACCATATGATTTCACTCATATATAGAAATTAAGAAACAAAACAGATGAACATAGGGGAGAGGGGGAAAAAAAAAGAGAAGAAGCAAACTATAAGAGACCCTTAACTATAGAGAAAAAACTGAGGGTTGCTGGAGGGGAGGTGGGCAGGGGATGGGCTAAATGATGATGGGTACTAAGGAGGCCACTGTTGCAATGATTATTGAATGTCATATATGTAAATGATGTAAATCATTCTACTCCTGAAACCAGTATTACACTATATGTTAACTAACTAGAATTTGAATAAAAACTTGAAAGAAAAAGAAAAAGAAGGTGGGTGACTTGTAGATAACATCATGTTTTTTGATCCATTCAAACAGTCTGTCTTTTAATTGTTACATTTAGATCATTGACATTTAAAGTGATTATTACTATAGCTGGATTATCACTACCATATTTATTACTGTTTTCTATTGGTTGGACTTGATATTTGTTCCTATTTTTGTCTTTTACTTTCTCCGTGCCTTTTTTGGTTTTAATTGAGCATTTTAAATGATTCCATTTTCCCTCCTTTAGCATATAAGTCCCCTCCCCTCCCCCTCCCTCTCCTCCTCCTCGTCCTTCTTCTTCCTTTTGAAAATGATTGCCGTACAGTTTGTGAAATATATTTACAATAAATTCAAGTCCACTTTCAAATAACACTATACCACATCAGGAGTGGTGTGTGAGTACCTTATAATAGCAAATAATCCTAATTTTTTCCTCCCAAACTTATACCATTTCTGTCATTCATTTCACTTAGACATAAATACACAAAACATATATACATATGTACACATATACATAAAATATATACACAAGAATACATAATCCAATATATTATTGCTATCATTAATTTGAACAAACTGTTATCTGTCAGATCAATTAAAAATAAGAAAAATGAAATGTTTAATTTGACCTTTACTTATTCCTTCTTTAATGTTCTCCCTTTCTTTATGTAGATCCAAGTTTCTGACCTATATGGTTTTCCTTCTGTCTACAGAACTTCTTTCAACATTTCTTGTGAGGCAGTTCTTTTGGACAACAAATTCTCCCATTTCTGTTTGTCTGAGAAAGTCTTTATTTCTCCTTCACCTTCAGAGGTATTTCTCTGGCTTTTTCTTCCTCTTGTGTGGGACAAAATGGCTAGAGCTGGTATTTCCCTTCTCAGGTCAGTTAGGCTCTGACAACGTCAAGCTGGGTAGGCTTGGCTTAACTAACGTCACCTGAGGGCAGGCCTTGTTAAGAAGAACACTGCATTCGGATGCATTTCAGAACGGTTCCTGTTCCCTCCCTCCTGCCAGAAATAGGAGGGACTTTTCTCTGATACTTACTGTGGGAACTTGATCAAGCTCCTGGAGGTAAGTCTCATAATATTGTGGGCCCCCCTTGTGACCAGGTCCCCCTGGGATTTTTAACTCTCAGACTTGTCCACACTGAGCCTCCAGCAATGTGTCAATTCTAGTTGAGCTTTTCTACCGCAGCCAAGGTTCCCACAGGTTTGTCTCCTCCTGAGTCTCTGATTTAGTCAGCTGCACCTTCCTGTATTTGCCTCTCAAGTCTTGGGGCAGTGGTTTGCCCTGTGTCCTCCCCTATCTTATCCAAGAAGAGTTGTTTTTCAGTCGGTTCAGCTTTTTACTTGTTCGGATGGAGTGATGACTTTCAAGCTTCTTACCTGTGGGAAGGAAGAGCAGATGTCCCAGAGCACAGGCTTGAAAATCCGAAAATCTTCTAATTCGCTATTGGATAATAGGTAAGTTATTTAGCCTCTCTGATCTCAGTTTTCTCTTCTCTAAAATGGAAGTTATAAAGGCACTGACTTCTATGATCATTGGGAGGATTAAATAAGTTAGAATGGAGACCCCCATGATACTTCAGATCCTGCAAATATCTTCCCACATTTGGTTATCTGTGTGCACTTTGAATTCTGCCCATAATGTTATTCATGGAAGAAAAATGCTTAATGTTTGACATCAGATTATTTACTTTGTACTTTACACTTTTGGGAGGACTTGTTTAAATCGGTAAAGAGTACTTGGAAACCGAATGGAAAAATGGGCACAGGATACAAATAGGCAGTTCACAGAAGCGGTAATCTAAATGGCTAACATGTCTGTGAAAGAAATGCTCTTCCTCACTAACAGGGAGATACAAACAGAGAGCATATGAGATACTACTTAGAGAGCTGCGTTGGGCGGCACCGAGCAAAGATCAACGTACATACTTGGTCCCCCAGCTCTCCCGACCCTCCATACACAGTCCAGAGAAGCATTTGTGCAGGTGACGGATAGGGGGTGCACGGTGCTTTTTGTTGTTCATCACGGGAGAAAAAGACGGATAGAAAAGTACAAGATACACATCAAATTAACTCTGCAGTGGTCAGAAATAATGAACTAGATGGACACATAGCATGAGAGATAATTGTTCAAAACCATGATGGCAGGTGGAAAAAAATAGTAAGTGTGGTATAAGCCATTTATATAAGTTAAAATATTACACACATAGAAAACTATAATTTTTTCAGTTTTATTAAACTACAATTAATAAATAAAATTATATATATTGTGCACAATATGATATTTTGATATATGTTTCCATTGTGAAATGATTACCACAATCAAGCTAATTAACATATTCCTCATCTCACACAGTTATCATTTGTGTGTGTGTGTGGCGAGAACATTTAAGATCTACTCTCTTAATAAAGTTCAAGTATACAATACGGTATTATTAACTATAGTCACCATGCTGTACATCAGAGTTCTAAAGTTTATTCACCTTATATAACTGGAACTTTCTACCACTTATAATTTTAAAGAATACGGTAACATCCAAGGATAACCACAAGCACATTCTCTAGTTCCCTATATTTGGGGTTAAGGGGAGGATAGAGAGGGAAGTAGAGGAACTGGGGGTGCAGGAAACCAGTAAACAAAAGATGGGCCTTATAGTTGGGGATTATCCCAACTCCATGACCTAAAGACCACTCATCCCCCAAATGAAAGCTTCCTTGAGGCTTGTAAGGATGATTGGCGTTAGCCATCGTAACAACAGTTACTGTTGTTAATAGGTATAATGTGAGGAAAATATGGGTGAGGATGATACAAATTTTATGATACAAAAATATTTTATGGAGATCTAATCATCTTTTAAATTAGGTGAAGTTAAATTTTTTTTTTAGGTGAAGTTAAATTAAACGAACATTTCCCAAATCATTCTGCTAGTGTTTCATTGGTTAATGCCAAATGCAAGCTGCTATTTCAAAATACAGTTTACGAATGTTTCAAGACATGATAGCACTCTATATTTTCCTTTTATGCTTATTACTATTATTTTAAAATTTTTTGATGGAGAACATATAGTCAGAAAAGTATGCAATTCATAGTTCTCTACTCCAGTGAATGATCACAAAAGAAACATATCGCCACCCAAGGCAAGACATGGAATAGACCAGAGAAACCAGAAGTCCCCTATGCTCTACTCCAAATACTACATCCTTTCTCCTCCCCATGACGGTTCTGCCTTCTAGCACCATACCTTACTTTTGTCTGTTTTTGAACTTCAGCCTAGCACTTTTAAATGCCTTTGTACCATAGGGTTTTGAATAACATTCTAAGGGTGAAGATTATATTTATACCCGAGACTTCATTTTATAAGTGGTATTTAAAAAATTTTTTTTAGTTTCCAACGTCATTACTAATATAAAGAAACCACTTCTGTGTGTTGGCTTTGTGTCTTATGACCTTATCAAACTTACTTATAAGTTGTAGGAGCTTTTTATAGTTTTTTGGAATCTCCCTGAGGACTATCGTGTCATGTGTGAATGGGGTCAGTTCTTTCCTTTCTAATTTGTAGAACTTGTATTACTTTTTGTTGCCTCATGCAGTAGCGAGGATGTCAAGTATGGTATCGAACAGAAGTGGTGAGAGCAGACATCCTTCCCTTGTTCGCAGTCTGAGGGAGAGAGCATTCAGTCTTTCACCCACTAAGTTTGATGCTAGCCATAGGTGTTTTGTAGGTGTCCTTTCATAGAAGTTCCTTTTCCTTCCTGGTTTGCTGAAAGTTTTCATTATAATTAAATTGTTACATTTTATCAAATCCTTTTTCTGCATCAATTGATACTATCTTCAGATTGTTGATAGGATGAATTACATTGACGGATTTTTTCTTACTGAAGCCAGCCTTGCCTTCATCGGATAAGCCCTGCTTGGTGGTGGTGTACTATTTTTAAATGTTTATGCTGGATTTAATTAGCTATTATCTCATTGAAGACTTTTGTATCTATGTTTATGAGAGATATTTATAGTTTTCTTGTACTGTCTTTGTCAAATTTTGGTATCATCATAGGGCTGGCCCCAAAAAATAAGTTGGGAGGTATTCCCTCCTCTTCTGTTTTCTGGAAGACATTGTGTAGAACTTGTGTTATTTCTTCTTTAAATGTTAGATGGAATTTAGCAGTGAAACAATCTGGACCTAGAAATTCCTTGACCATGGATTTAATTTGTTTAATTGTTTTAAGACTATATAGGTTACTTATTTCATTTAGGGTGAGTTTTTGTTGTTTGAGGTTTTTAGAGAATTACTTCATTTTATGTAATTTTTGCATTTATGAGCATTGAGATGTTCATAGTGGTCATTTATCCTATTGATGCATATTGAATCTATAGTGATGTCCTATTTTTCATTCCTGGTATTGGGAATTTGTGTATTTTGTCATTTTCCTTTTTAGTCTTCTAAGATGTTTTCAATTTTATCATTATTTCCAAAGAACTACCTTTTGGTTATGTTGATTTTCCCTATTGTTTTTCCTGCTTTCAATTTCATTAATTCCTATTCTGATCTTTATTATTTCCCTCCTTCTTTCTTTAGGTTTATTTTACTTAATTTATTTTCTTTAGTTTATTAAGGTGGAAGCTTAGATAATTTGTTTGAGATCTTTTTCCTTTCTAATATAAGCATTTAATGTTTGGAGATTTTTCTATTTTTTCTTCTAGTTATTGACTTCTAGTTTAAATCCATTATGGCCAAAGAACATATATTATATATTATATTCTTTCACATTTGTTAAAATTTATTTTATTACCAAGGATATGTTCTATCTCGGTGAATGTTCTATGGACACTTGAAAAGAATACACATTCTGCTATTGTTGGATGGAATATTTTATGAATGCCAGTTAGACAAGTTGGCTGATGGTGGTTGTTCAAATCAGCAATTTTATAATCTTGCTGATTTTCTGTATACTGTTTCAGTCAATAGCTGAGTGAGGAGTGTGAAGTCTCCAGCTATAACTGTGAAGTCCTATATTTCTCCTCTTAGTTCTGTTAGTTTTTGCTTCATGTTTGAAGCTCTTCTATTTGGTGCATACACATTTAGAACTGTTATGTCTTCTTGGTGAAATGCTCACTGTATTATAATAAAATGACCCTCTTTATGTCTAATCACTTTCTTTGTTCTGAAGTCTACTTTGTAATAATATAATTAGTAATGTCACTTAGGTTTGGTTTTTTTTTTCTGTTTGGAAAATCTGTACACAGTGTATTTTATTCCATCTTTTTGCTTCAAACTTATCTATAGCATTACATTTGAAATAAGTTTCTTGGGTATCACATATAGTTGGAGCACTTAAAAACCATTCTGATATGCACATTTATACCACTTACATTTAATGCAATTTTTAAGATGTTTAGTTTTAGGTCTATAATTTTAGTACTCGTCTTCTGTTTGTGAGTCTTTGTTTCTGTTTTCACCCTTGTGAGATCCTGAGCAGAAAGCCTAGAAAGTCCTTCCCAAGCTTTTGACTAACAGAACCATGAGATGATAAATTTGTGTGGTTTTAAGCTGCTGATTTTGTGATAATTTGTTATGCTGCAGTGGAAAACTAATGTAGGTCTCCTCCCCCATGGAATCAGTGCTGGTCTATATGACCAATAGAATATGGAGGAAGTGACGGTGTATGACTTTGAAGTCAACCTCATAACAGCTCTGTGAAGAGGAATGGAGAGAACTAAGCTCTCCTGCCAATAACCACAATCATCTTGTAGTCATATGAGCGAGCCACCTTGAAAGTGGATCCTCTAATCCCAAACAAGTCTTCAGATGTCTGTAGTTTTGGCTAATATCTGATTGCAAACTCGTGAGAAACTCTTGGCTATAACCATTTTGCCAAGTCTCCTGAATTCCTGACCACAGAAACAGTAAGAGATATAAACAATTATTGTTTAAGTCACTTGATTTTGGGTCATTTAATGCAACATTAAATAACTGATATATGGCCTATTTTATGCTAGGCACTGTTCTACATGATAGGAATATAGCAATGAATAGAGCCAAGTGCCTTCTATCATGGAGTTTATATTCTACTTTAAGGGAAGAGAAGGAAACTATATAAGTAGATGAACATATATTTTGTCAGGTGTTAATAAGTGATGACAGAAAAATAAATCAGAGTGAGAAGGTTGCAAGTAATGGTGAGGCTTCTGTACGATGGTCAGGAACACCTCTTTGATAAATAGAAATGTGATAGTGACCTGAAATGAGGGATCAAGCTACCCAGATATTTTGGGGCAGAACATTCTACCAGAAGGAACTTCAAACATAACCACCATGAGGTTGGGAGTGTTGATATTGAGTATGAGGAATTGCCAGAGATGTGAAAGTTCTGTCTCTAGTTTTAATTTTAAGCTACACTTCTAGAATGTTTGGAATGAGAATTGTCAGATTAAATATACAAATCCCTGTTAAGCTTGAAATTCAGATAAATAATAATTTTAGTTGTTAGTATAAGCATGTCCCAAATATTGCATGGAGACACTTACTAAAAAATATTGGTTGTTTTTCTGAAATTCAAATTTAACTAGGCATCCTGAATTTTTATTTGCTATGTCTGGCAAGCCTACTTGAAGCAAAGGAAAATCTAAAGACAAGCAGCTAAAATGATTACAATGATGGACAACACATCTGTTTGGAGGAATGATGAAGAGGTTCATAGGTATATTCTGAAATGGAGAAGGCTAAGGTGACGCTCCCATCCCTACCCCCAAATTAGGGCAACACAGTAGAATAGAAAATGCACAGGATGGAGGGCTGGGATAGTCAATGACCTCCTGGACAGCTTCCCTCAGATATTTTGCTGTCACCGGAAACTAAATAACCTACTGAATCTATGTGTGTCTTTGGACAGGCATCTTTATAGGTCAAATAAAGCCACTGTGCCAGATTATATCTAGAATCCCTTTTGTCTCCAACACTCTGTGATTCGATGAATGGCTGGAAATTGCACAATAACTTGTTTTTTTCCATGTACACAGAGAATAGAGCAAGAGTTGATGAGTCTTGCAGTGAATGAGTTCATTAAATGTAAGGAAGAACTTAACTGAAGGGCAATTAGACACTGGAATGGCTTTCCACGGGAGGCTATGGGCTCCTGCTCCCTCAAGATCTTTAGGAAGAGGCAGCAGCTGTTGTAACACAGACTCGCGGAGCACCACCTTGGAGTGGGACAGTTGAACCAGATGGCCTCTTGAGGTCGAGATCTTGGAGATTATTCCTTTTTGGTTTAGAGAAGTGGAGGGGAATGACCCTTTATTCCTCTTCAGAGATGATGCTGGTTCTCTTAAGACTCATGATATTAATGTAGCCCTCAAACAGTCTTTCGAAGGTGTCCTTTTTTATACCTGAATCAGAATTACCTAGAACGACTGTTCAGAAATGTCCCCAGACCTAGTAACTCTAGAAGAAGTTCCCAAAAATACGCATTTTAACAAGTTCTCCAACTAGTCCATATGCATACTGTAGTTTGAGAACCATAATCATTGAGAAATGAGAGGCTTTCTTGTTCTGCCTTTGGATGGGCCTTTGAGACATAAGTAGTTTTGCATGTGCTGATTGAGACCCTGGCCTAAACTTGTTCCTAGAGGGGAAATACATGTGCTAAGAATGGGACTTGAGAATGGAGATGCTGAAGGATTTAAAGAGGATTTTGGCTAGTGTATTCTAGATTAAGTGGAGGAGTATAGGAGAGGGAATGAAACAGAGATTTACTGGATCCTAACTTTTGCCAGGCATCCCCATTACGATAAAAAACTATGTCTTGAAAACATGTTTGTGCCTCTTTGTTTTATCTTCTTAAAATTCTTTACCCAAAAAGAAGGATTTTTCCCCATTCTATAGTCAGAATAGACTGAGGATCCAGAATATCCCAAGCAGCTATGGGATGAACAACCACGTCCTCTCAAATTTTTTGTAAAGAACAAATAGAGCTGGTAAGAAACCAATAGAGGAGGACCTCAGGGTCTCCTAGGAGGCAATTCAATGCAATTTAATATAATAAAAAGAATCCAAGGGCACTCAGCATTCCCAAGTTCTACTTTGAGCCTGTATTTAAAGAGTTGGTGTAGAAGTCCTTGATGAGGAAGAGCTAGGAAGGAAAGGCTCATATGGAGGCCGTTCCACATATCCCCTCCAAGGTCACAGATTCTGTTGGAGCAGGTCCCTCTAGCCAACCATGCAGGCTACACCTCAGCTCTGTTATCACTTTTGCAATCTTTTTTAGACTCCTGCCAAGCTCTGAATTGCTTAGCCCTCTCCTTCTCTTGGCATTTATTTGTACTTCTGTTTCAAGTTTGGCTGTTGTAAAATGACTTCCTGCCTGAAACTCCTCTTGCCTTTCTAGACTCTTTCACCTACTTTTCAGGTTGATGCAAGACAGGTAATGGCTTCCCTGGATTTCGTCTCCTTTGCCTTAGATACAGAACCCTGAGTCTGTCTATCTGCAGCAGTCGACTTGGGGTTGGGGGGCAAGCCTGCTTCTTGCATACTCTGAGCTCTGAAACTGCCACTGTTCACTGTTTGAGCATCTCAACAAGTCATTTAAACCCAAATGGAGTAAACTCACCTTTTAGCCCACGTCCACAAAACTTGCCCCAGAGTGACTGCGGCTGGTCTTTGCCTATAGTGATTCCAAATTGATTCTAAAAGTTTCTTCCAGTAGATTTATGCAAAATAAGTTTTTCACTTGGCAGAGCAGCTTGGTTTGATTTGGGTTATTTGACTACAAAAGCCCAGAGGCCAAGCATTTATTTAGAAATATTAGGAATCAGCAGCACAAATGAGATTGAGTTTTTGTGAAAAGTTAAAGATTTCCCATTTAGGGAGGGAGTTCACAAAAGACCCCATTAGCCAACCCTTACCAGTAATTAGTCTGATTTCTCAGGCAGGAGGCAAGCTAATTGACTGTCATCCATTCTAAAGGCCTAGAGACACTTTAAAACCTACCACCCATTGAAGAATATCTTTGGAGAATTTTCTGCTGCGTCAGAAGTCTTTTCTATCAACTAAATGTTCAAACTGAGATCAATATATGAAAATATGAACAAAATGGCTGATTGTAAACGTGCCCTTTCAAATAGCAAATCATGGGACTGTTATGACACTCAACTATAAAAAAATGAAAGGGGGCTGGTATTTATTAAGCAGTACTGGGAGGTACATATTATTATCCAAGTTTAATAGAAGAGGGAACTGATGCTCACGGAAGGTAAATAACTTCCCCCAAGTCACATGATGAGTTTGCGGCAGAGCTGGGATTCAATGAGTTAAGGTGAGTGTAGTTTCCACAACCTACCGTAAGGCCAGGCCAGGAACAAAGCGATGCTGAGTTAGGAGTGTTGGAGGCTGGCTGGTTGGCTGGCTATCAACAGATTTGCAGGATGGGCTAGCTGTTACCACATGATCTCTCAGGGACAAAATCCATTAACTGGGTGTATGTGATAAGGCCAACGTTGAAGCCAGTGTAGATGAGCCTGCCTAGGTCTGACGTGTGCTCTCCTGAGAATTTGGACTTGTCCCCTCAGTGGTCCCCTCTGGGGTATATGTGTGGAAGCACACAGCATGTGGACTCCTCGAAGGGTCCTTGAGGAAAGAAGCTACAGTAAAACTCTATGTTTTTTCTCTGAGTAGACAACTTGAGACATGGGCAGCTTTGGTGTAGACAGCTCACTCACCTTTCCAATCCCCAAACATTCTTCCTGATACATTCAGGGGGTCCCCAGGCTGCAGCACAGCCCTGGTAGACAGAGAGCATTGACCTCATGGCTGCTCCCCCCTCTCCTGACACCAGAGGGTGGCACCATCAGTCCATGTGGCCCCCTTGACTCTTCCGCTCCTCCTCCTCCATTCTGGTGCATAATAGTTTCGGCCACTTCCTCTCATGCTGCACCCCACCTTCTGCCGACAGTCATAATGCTGGGGTGGGGTGAGTCCTCTTCACCTTCTCTGTATTCCAGGCTTTTCATTCTTAAACAATTTTCATGGGTTGTGCTATTTATTGATACCCCACGTATCTCATGGGCTCCTAGGAACTCCATAGAAATAGATCCTTGATGGGCTTGTCCTACTGGCCCCTCAGAAACACTCAGACATGTCTGAATTTGTAGTAGGGTATAAAGCAGGTCTGTAAGTTTTAAACTTTGGAGTATCTAAGCTCCCATTGTTAAAACGCCGATTTCAAGGCCTTACCCCCAGAGACTCTGATTTGGTAGGTCTGGGGTGTTTGGGCCTGGAGGCTACATTTTCATTAAGTTCCTCAGGGGCTCTGGCACAGAAGGTGGATTGAGAAACAGTGGTGTTTGAGCTACAACTCTGCCTTCCGTTGGCTATCTGTGTCCATCAGTCTGGCTGAATACTGAGCTCCTGATGGGCAGGGATGACAGCTCATTCCTCTCCACACCTGGGTGTCTATCCTGGTGTCTGGAACACAGAGGGCATCAGTTAATGTCTGGGGCATGAATGGGGGTACTCTGTGAGGAGACCAAGTTAAAGAACTATCTGAAAAATTATCCTGTCCTTGGCGCACTGTGTTGATGGCAGATGACCTGGTTCTCACACACTGAGTAGAATTTACACAGAGAGCAATGGGAAAAGCAGTTTAGAAACGTAGAGAACCAGCTTCCAACAGGCAAATGGTGTTCAGACAACAGGCATTTGGAGCCCAAATCAGAATCCACATTGGTTCAAGTAAGTGTCTCTGGAATCATAATAGAGGCGGGGGGTCAGACAGCAGGGACAGGCTGCATGATGCCCGTGCTGAAGCCTGTCCCCCAACTCTGGTTTCCTAATGCCCGCAGGGTTTCGTAGAGGGAGTTAATTATTTAAGGACATTTTATTTTTTAATTTAAAAAATTTTAATGTTTGTTTATTTTTGAGAGAAAGAGAGACAGAGAGATAGAGAGAGAGACACAGAATCCGAATCTGAGCTGTCAGCCCAGAGCCTGACATGGGGCTCAAACTCAGGAACCTGAGCCATGCTCAACTGGCTGAGCCACCCAAGCACCCCTATTTAAAGGTATTTTAAAATTTTTACAGTATTTGTTGGAGGCTAAAGAGTTTGGCCTAAGTGGAGAGATTGATAATTCTTATTGCAGAGATTAGGCTTTGGCTTTTGTGGTAAAATTGTCCAAGATACACAGTCCTTTGATCAAATAAGGCTTGTGTGTGTGTGTGTGTGTGTGTGTGTGTGTGTGTGTGTGTGCGTGAGCGTGCGAACGCGCATGTGTACACAGATTCTGTCCTTATTAAACAGTGGAAGAAGGTCTGAGCAGACCATGGCTTTAGTCTGGGGAAGCTCCTTAGAACAAATAGTCAGCTTTATGTGACTTTCTTTATTAGGC
Organism: Helogale parvula; assembly: GCA_004023845.1. Classification (NCBI taxonomy): domain Eukaryota; kingdom Metazoa; phylum Chordata; class Mammalia; order Carnivora; family Herpestidae; genus Helogale; species Helogale parvula. Next base: position 54,016 of record PJEM01009940.1, on the reverse strand, counting down.
TCTCTCCCACCAAGGAACCCGTCTTTTCCCACACAAGCCATGTCTCCAATACTGCATCCCCTGGATGTCCCTGCCTCTGACTCCTCACCACTGGGCACTGAGCACTGAGATAGTTGCTGCCTCACTCAATCCTTGTAATAGAACTTTGCGGACTCTTTCTCCATCGAGAAGGAAACTGAGACTCAGGGGCAGAGGAACTTGCTCTGGGGGTCACGGTGGTAGTGACCAGGATTTAGACCCAGGTCCACCAGACCCCATGACCCCCACACCACACTCAATTTCTATGCTGCATCTCTACTTTTTGCTGAAACAATGGAATTTAATGTTTATTTATTTTTGAGAGACAGAGAGACAGAGTGTGAGCAGGGGAGGGACAGAGACAGAGGTAGACACAGAATCTGAAGCAGGCTCCGGGCTCTGAGCTGTCAGCACAGAGCCCAACGTGGGGCTCAAACTCACAAACTGTGAGATCATGACCTGAGCTGAAGTTGAACGCTTAACCAACTGAGCCACTCAGACACCCCTCAAACAATGGAATTTAAAACCAATATGTGTTTGTTGCAAAAAATAGAAATGGTACATTTCTATATTTCTTCATTTTACTCAACTTTATCGTTTGCATATTTCTTCTCAACTCTCTCTATATACATGTATATAAAATGTTTCAAAGAGGGGCACCTGGGTGGCTCAGTTGGTTAAGCATCCAACTCTTGATTTTGGCTCAGGTCATGATCTCACAGTTTGAGTTCAAGCCCTGCATTGGGCTCTGCTCTGGGAGCACGGAGCCTGCTTGGGATTCTCTCTCCCCCTCTCTCTATCTCTCTGCCCTTCCCCTGTTCAAGCTCTTTTTCTCACTCTCAAAATAAAAAAATAAACCTGAAAAAATTTTAAATGGTTCAGAGAAAATTGTTACATATATAATCTACATCTACATTTGCTTATATATCTACCTGTATATATATGTATATGTATGTGTCTGTATGTATATATAAATATAATTCTTTTCTGAACAGGGTTGCATACTTCTAAACATTTCAGCATATATTTTCTAAGAGTAGGAGTCTTCTACTACATAATCGTAATGCCTGACAAAGTACTTTTATCTAATCTACCCTCCATCAGATTTGTTAGCTGACCTGTCAATGTCCTTTACAGCGTTTCCCTCAATACAGGCTCCAGTCTGGGGTCAGGTACCACATGTGACTGTCATGTTTCTTTAGCCTCTTTTAATCTGGCTTTTATGATGTGGATCCCCTGTCTCCCGCACACCATTTCTTTTTCTTCACAAATTTGTGTACTATTTTTGTGCAGGGAAAATACTAATCTTTCCAGTATTGTTCCAACTTTAAATCTCTGTGAGTATCACATGCCATTTTGTTTTATAGCATGTCCCTCATTATGAGTTTGGTGTTTCCTCATGTGTAGATTGGTCATGTAATCTCAGCCAGAATGCCGTCCAGTTGAGACATGTCCTGTCCAAGGTACCACATCTGGAGTCACATGATGTCATCTGTCCCTTGTAGATGATAATTTGGACCACCTTGTCAAGGTGTTGCACAATTTCTCCATTGCTTGCTGTTTTTTTTTTCCCCTTCCTTGACACTAATAGGCAATATAAGAGGAGTTGCTTTAAGACTATACGACTAAGGGGTGCCTGGGAGACTCAGGTGGTTAAGCATCCAACTCTTGATTTTGGCTCAGGTCGTAATCTCACAGTTCATGAATCTGAGCCCCATGTCGATCTCCATCCTGTCAAGGGTGACTCCATGGGTGTTCAGTCTAAGTACTAATAGAATTGCTATTTGCTGAAATGGGGAACATCAACAATTTGTTTTTGGACATGTTAAATGTGACATTCCTTTCAGATAACCAAAGAGAGATATTGAACAAATCGTTGAATAGCCGAGTCAAGCATTCAGGTGTGACCTCTGGGTTAGAGATAGAAATTTGGGAGTTGAGGGCCCCTGGGTGGCTCCATGGGTTAAGCATCCAACTTCAGCTCAGGTCACGGTCTTACGGTTCATGAGTTCAAGCCCCATATTGGGTGAGGTCAAGTCCTGCTTTGGGATTCTCTCTCTCCCTCTCTCTCTCTGCCCCTCACTCACTCATGCTTTCCCTCTCTCTTTCAAAAAAATTTTTTTTGTTGGGAGTTGGCAGTGAGTATATGAGTTTAGCAAAATAGATTTTATTTTTTAGAGCAGTTTTAGGTTCACAGCAAAATTGAGCAGAAGGTACAGAGAAGGCCCATCCCTTGCCCCCACACATTCACAGCTTTCCCCACTCTCAACATTGCAGAGCCTGCTTGGGATTCTCTTTCTCTCTCTCTCTCTCTCTCCCTCTCTCTCTCTCTCTCTGAGCTCCCCCTCACCTTTCAAAATAAATAAACCAGAAATAAAAAAAAGACTACACAACTAACATCAGACCAGCAACCCTTGTAAGAGCACTTTTCCCATGCCGTGCTCTGTGGGTTACGACATGACCTCTTCTCATCCTGGGGAGGCTCCTTCTGTTTCTCATGACCACAAGCCTGGTTTCTCTAGGCTCCAAGCCCTCCCCTGGGAGGCAGTATCAGGAGTGGTATCAGATCTGCAGTTGTTAATGCTGTGATTAGGCAGCCGCAGATGGAACTGGAGCAGAGAGAAAGAGGAGAGAAGAAATGTTAATTAGAGGGTCCTGTTGAATGGGGGGAGACTGCCTCCAGAAGCCTGGCTCGGCTCCCGGAAAGGGAGAAACAGACTGGAGGGGAGGGAGTAAGGGGGGTCGATAGTCACCGAGCTCCACCAGTAAAGGAAGTCTGGCTTGGTTCTGTGAAGCTGAGCCCCTGGGCTCCGCTCTGTGGGCCAAGGGCCCCGTCTGCAAAATTCTCAGTGGGCAGTGGCATCCCGGGACAACTGAGGAAGGATGCTTTCTGGAGTGGGGCCGGCAGTTACCAAGGCTCCTGAGAAAGCCATAAAATCCCACAGCCGCATGACAAAGAACAAGTCCCAACTTAAATGGCTTCAGAGCCCCAGAGGAGCCACTTGAGCTCCTGTTCGGACCCGCTTGGCACAGCCCTTCCGGGACCAAGTGGATGCCACGGTGCCTGACTGAGCTGAGCGGTGCGGGGAAACACAAAATTCTCCAACCGCCCGCTGAGAAATCCTGCCCAGGACTGAGGGAACCAGGTTTTCATCCAGCTCTTCTGCAAAACAAAGCGAAGAAGTAAATGAAAGTGTCTTCGTTATTGAATTCTATTGTATGAACCCCAGACAGGCCTTTGACGGGACCCACCTTTGAGTGGTGGGTCCTGTCAAGAACCAAACTACATATCAATGAATGAAACAAAACAGGAAGATGAGTTTATTGCAAGGCTTTTAAGTGACAGACCAGAAGCTCAAGGCTATGGGAGAAAGGAGTTCAAGGTTTCTCACAGATAAGGGATATGTTATGGGGTAAATGCAGAAGTTATTTGGTTATTTCAGCTGATTGGTGGTCTCGTGGTCTTCTTTCTTATTTGGATGAGGGTAGATCAGTCAGGGGAATAAGAAGTCCAGAGAGGTCACTAACAGACTTGGTATTTGAGAACTGACTGCTGCCCTCTGCTGATTTCTACGAACTGTAAACTCCTGTAAGGTTACCTTAGAGATTTCCTTTACGCACCTGTGCTAACTACTTCCGTTTTGTCCCCCAAATAAAAGATTCCATTCTGGTTTGGTTCTATAGTCCTTGGAGAAGAGCTGCCAACAAACATTGTGAGAGCTCTCTACCTGGTTGGGAGGAGGTCCTAGAAGACAACAGCGCACAGACATTTTTCTATCCAGTGATCCTTCTGTTTATTCTTTCAACCAGTGAATATTTCTTGAGTAGCTATTATGGACCCAGAGACCCAAGGCACTAAGCTGGACTTGGGGAGGGGGAAAACCTCCTAACAATAAAAGGAGAAATAATTCTAACCTGATTGGGTGAATAGATGAAATCTTTGTTTCCAATCTTTAAGAAAATATATAGCCTCTAATGATGTTTATAAATACAGAATCTAGAGTCTCCTAAAAAAAAAAGAACTCTTTTTTTATTTTAATCTAGGAAAAAAAAATAAAGAAACATAAGTTGATCTTTAATTAGAAATGACCATTAAATCTGTGAGATATGGGGCTATTAAAAGGGTGGTATTTCACTCTGACATTGAGCTTTATAATGGACACAATGCAGACCCTAGAGTGATTCAGCGCTTTCCGATGCCCTCTGTCTTGAGCTTGTGGAAAATAGGTCAGGTAAGCCGGAAGCTGCCAGAGGCATGAGGCTGAAAAAAACCTCACAGGCCAGCTTGCCTGGGGAGCAGTGGGTAGAGCTGTGAGACACAGTCTCCAGGACAAGAGCCCCTGCCTCTCCAGGGAACCCCCAACCCCGATACACACGCACAGCCGTGGTGCTAACAGATGATGGATGCCTCAGCAGTCCTGTGCCAGTGGATTTTTAGGAAATGAAAGCAGCATGGCTTTTTCTGAACCAATGCACAGACTCCTGGGAACAGCTGAAGTTCTGCTGTTTAAGGAATTAAATGGTTGGAAGCTCACTCATCCGTTGAAAATGCTCCCCAGGATTACACTGAAATGTTGGGCAGGGGTTTTTCCTGGTACAGAAAAGTTCTGGGGCTGGATGGACAGGATCCAGAGAAAAAGCCCTGCTTGGGAGCCATTTTTGCAGGATGGGAGCGTGGTGTCTAACAGCCCGATTTCTGCTCATGGGGAATCAGCCCTCTCATATCCAAAGTTGTGGAACAAAGTGTCGTCTTTCAATAAGGCCTGGGACAAGAGCTTGTGCTTTTAGTAATTCTGGCTAGACTTTCAACAAAGCTGATGTTCTTGATGCTGTTGAGAGGATGAGCACACCTGGAGCCGAATCTCTGATGTGGGAAACCTGCCATTCGTCATCTTTACCAATACAGGACAAGGCCAGGAATCACAAAGCAAGAAAAACAAAATAAACTAACAAAACAACTGAGAAGCCAGAATTGATGTTGCAAGATGTTCCATTTGTTTCATTTGTTTATACCCTACCTATTTTCAAAAATAGCATGAGAGCAACTTTAACTTGTCTACTTGTAAAGTCTATCATGGCCCCATTCAGAATCCATTTACACTAACTTTATATGCAATTCTCACCAGTTGTCTAAGCTCTCAGACATAAAAAGCAACAAATAATTAAATGTGGAAGAAGCTACGACAGCAGGTAGTAACTAGTAACAGCAGGAAATGACAGGTGCCAACAAGAAGGGAGAAAAGAAAAACTGTAATAGTGCCCCAAACTCAAAACTAGCCATCTGGGCCCACTTAATGTAGGGTTAATAACCCTTGGAGTTCTAAACCTATTCTATATTGGGCCATTTATTAATATTTTTATAAATAACCTGGAGTCTCTAAGAAAAGGGAAAATTATGTACATTTTGCCTTATATAGGAAATTGGAATATATTTGCTTAAGAAGATTTTTGTCTCACATCATTAAAATTCTAAAGGTTACTGTTTAAATTATTAAACTTTCAAGTATTGAAAGACTTAGTCATCCAGCCTCATGGTACAAGGTTCAGAGAAGCCCAGATAGCAAGTTTTTAGCTTGAACACAGGTGCATTTGGGGTTTAAATCAGTTGACTCTTTGTACAACTTATACTTCTCATCTTGAAAGGTATAATTTGGGACTTGACATAGGCCTTTGCAAATAGAATTAACATGATTCATACAGCAATGAATCAGAACCACAGGATCAATTTTTCACTTGGAATCCATATGACCTTACAGATGGATTTGGTGCCTCCCTAAATTAGAAAGAAAGTTTAGAAATATAATTCAAGGTGTCTGATCTACTACAACATATCTTTTTGGTTTGGTTGGTTATGTCATGGACCCCTGAAATTAGCTAGGTGTAGGACACATTGACCATAGTCTTTGGCTGCTAAAGGTCCACTTCTCTTACTGGAAGGAAATCATGATGGAAAGCTGGGTTCTACCTCTCTTGTAGAAGTCAGAGGGCCCTAAGCATCTTAGCCCCAAAGGGTATGGGTATGTGACTCAGGATTGACCCAGAATTGGCCTTGCCCCTTGCATCCAAAGGGAGTGCCAATAATTGGTGCAGTCTATACTATTTTAGAGAGGGAGGGATATTGGGGGAAATGACTGTCATTGGAAAAAAGCAAAGTAGATTGTAGGATTGATTGCCTGTGATGTGATGTGATGTGATGCGATATGATGTGTGTGTGACATAAGGACCCCCAGTGTCATACCTTGGGGTATGAGTGATCTGAGCCAAGGGAAATGGAGACAATATCAAAGAGAGACTCTGAATCTGCTCTAGCATTTATATACTAGGGTGAGACATGGGCTGGATCTAGTGACAAAAAAGATAAACATACTTTTGATAATCATCATCATAATAATGCCTTATATTTTTGAATGCCTACTATGTGCTAAGGAATTAGCATGAATTTCTCATTTAACACTCATTGTTAACATGTGTGGTGCAATCTATTCATATCCCAATTTGACAACATCAATCATGACAAATCCAGAGATCACTCTTACATTCTCATTTTGATCTTCAGTGGCATAAAATATATTAATCTCTCCCTTCTTTGGGAGATTATCTACTTTGTTTTCTTAGGATACTATATTCTTTTGGTTATCCCATTTCCTGGCCATGTTTTTTCTTTTGTGGTCTATACTTCCTCTGTTCTCATCAGTTATAGGTTCTATCCAAACCCTTAATACTCTGTATAGGTAATCCCATAATTTATAATACCACCTATACATTGGAGAAGCTCAAATAATGAAATATTATAAATAATAATAATAATAAAATAATAAAATATTGAGTGGTTTCTAGGTTTCAGGCTGTCTTCTAAGTGTTTCACATGTAATAACTCATTTAATATTCAACATCATGAAGTAGGTCCTATTATTATCCTGGTTTTATAGATGAAGAAATGGAGAAGGAGAGGCTGCTCAGGGTCACAATGCTAACAGGAGGTGGAGGCAGAATTCCACCCAGGTGGTTCAACTCAAGAGCCCGAGTATGGGGCTAGAGATTATACAACAGTAGACACCCTTTTTAAGAAAAGTAATACAAGCGCACCTAAATGGCTCAGTTGGTTAAGCATCTGACTTTGGCTCAGGTCTGATCTGGTGGTCTGTGAGTTTGAGCTCTGCATCGGGCTTTCTGCTCTCAGCACAGAACCCACTTTGGATCCTTTGTACCTTTCTCTCTCTGCCCACTCCTCTGCTTGCTCTCTGTCTCTCTCAAACCAAGTAAATAAATATTTTTTAAAAAAGAAAAATAAAACAAAATTACAAGTAAAATAAATAGAAAAGAATGAGAAATTTATTTATTTATTTCTAAATAGAAATTTAGAGTGAGAAAAGAAATCATAATAAATTGAAAATGCAAAGGGCTGACAGGGGTTTCCACTTCTGGTTAAGATGGAGTGATAGGTAGCACATTTGCTTCCTACCACATGCAACCAACAACATCACAAAAAAAGTGGACAAAATAAATAAGATAATTTTTTAAGAGACTGGATATCAAGCAGCAAAGGACACTAATCCCTAAGAAATGGGGGGAAAATCAAATAAACCTTACAATTGCCCTTACTTCTTTGAGTATTTCTAGGCTGTAGTGCAAAGATGGGAAGTCAAGGCAGAACCTGGTGGATTCGCTGGATAAAGAGGCTGAGTTCAGGGTCTGGGACAAGGCAGCTAAAGTTCACAGAGTACTGGAGAGGACAGGGTTGCACAGAAAGAGACAATTCCAAAGAGCAGATGATTCCCTTTAAGTATCTGGCAGAGTACCAACGTATATGTATGAGAAAATTACACAAGGCCAAAGCACCACCAAAAGGATTAGAATGAACAATACCTAGAGTTCATAAAAGGCCAAGAATAGTACCTATTCCTACCACACACGCTGGAAATTCTCATACTTTTCAAAACATTAGATAAAATACTCAGAAGCACACTGTCTAAGTACTGGGAAATAATTAACTCTAGACTGGAGACTGGTCTGCTCTCACCTAAAGAAATCTTAAAAATAAGATGAAAAAGAGTCAAACTATTTCATAGTAATTTAACTGCATCTCAGAACACAGCCAATGGTATTTATAGCAAATCAAAAATATCCAGCAGCCAACAAGAAAAATTCATAATAACTGGCATCCAATAAACAATTACCAGGTATGAATAGAAGCAGGAAAATATGATCTATATTGGAAAAAATCAATAAAAGTCAACCTTGAACTTACACAACTGTTAGAATTGGCACACAGGAGTATAGGGCAGTTATTATAACTGCATGACACATGTTTAATAACAAAATTAGAGGGGCACCTGGGTGACTCAGTTGGTTAAGCATCCGACTCTTGGTTTTGGCTCAGTTCATGAGCTCATGGCTTTGTGGGCTTGAGCCCCACATCAGGCTCTATGCTGGCAACGTAGAGCCTGCTTGGGATTCTCTCTCTCTCTTTCTCTCTGTCCCTTCCCCACTTGTGCTGTCTTTGTCTCTCTCAAAATAAAGAAAACTTTAAAAAAGTAGAGCCATGAGAGTTATTAAAAGATCCAAGTTAAATCTCTAGATATAAAAACTATAATGCTGAAGTGAAAAAGATATTAGAATTAATGGCAGAATAATTAATTACGGAAGAAAATAGTAGTAAACTTGAAGACAAAGAGATATTTATCACTTCTGAAATGAAGCAAAGAAAGGAAAATAATTTTTAAAAATTGAACACAGCATCTATATACTAAGAGACATCTTCAAATGGCCTAATATAGGAGAAATTAGAGTTCTGAAAAAAAAAGAGGGAAAGAAAAATTATTTGAAGAAAAATTGTCCCCAAGTTTTCAAATCTCATTAAAACTACATGAAGTTTAATGGCCCCAACCAAAAAAAGAAGGAGGAGGAGGAAGAGGAGGGGAAAACTACGCCAAGGCACAGTCTAATCAAATTTCTGGGAAAATCTTAAAAGCAGTTTAGCAGAAAAAGGACAGATTACACTCAGAGGAACAAAGATAATGATAACAGTTTTTTCATCAGAAAACACACACAGAAGTAAAGCACAAAACAGAGGAACAACATCTTAAAAGGACTGGGGGGAAAAACCTGTCAATACAAAATTTTATACCCAAAAGAATATCAGTCAGAAAGTGAAGGGAAAATAAAGACTTTACAGACATAAAAATGTTGAATGAATTTATCGTCTAGTGGTTTGTAGTACAAGCAATATTAAAGGAAGTCCATCATGATACTAGATGGAAATAGGGATCTACAAAAAAGACCAAAGAATATTGAAAGTAATAACTACATGGGTAAATCCATATGATTTGAATCTTCTATTTAAAATAGCTCTATAAAAGATAATTGGTTGGTCATTAGTCATCAGGGAAATGCAAATCAAAATCACAATGAAATACCACCAAGAAGGCTATAGTCAAAAAGACAAATAAATAGTTACATGTGTTGATGAGGATATGGAGAAATTGGAACCCTTATAATTGCTGATGGGAATATAAAATAATGCATCTGCTCTGGAAAATACCTGGAAAATAATCTGGCAGTTGCATAAATGGTTAAACATAGAGTTACCGTATGACTCAACAATTCTACTCATAGGTATACACCCAAATGAAATGAAAACACATGTCCACACAAAAACATGTACATGAGTGTTGTTGACCTTGAAAAAAAAAAAGACCCAACCTGTGTTGACAGCTTGGAGCCTGGAGCCCGCTTCAGATTTTGTGTCTCCCTCTCTGTCTGCTCCTGCCCTGTTTTACTCTGTCTCTCTCTCTCTCTCAAAAATAAATTAAAAAGTATCTTAAAAAAGAGTCAGGTATTTTACCAGTAAAATTAGTTTATTTGGGAATAGAGGAGAAGTGCAATTTGGGACAAGCCAACTATGGTGAACCATAGGCAAATTCTGAGAACAGAGAAGAGAGGCTTGGTTTTACAAGGGAAAGAAAGAAGCTGGGAGGGATGCTTATAGTTTCTCATTGGCTGAATGTGGTGGTTTCTCATTGGGTGGGCTGTTGCTAGGCAAGGAGAAATTCTTCTTAATAGAGTATGTAGAGTAAGCTTTTTCCTGTTGGGGAATGTGAGATATGCTTCTTACAGTGAGTGGTAGTGCTTGAGACGTGGTGCGTGAGAGCTCCTGACTCCAGCTTAAATAAGGTTTTTTTGGGGGCACCTGGGTGGCTCAGTCACATAAGAATCCAGCTCTTGATATTGGCTCAGGTCATAATCTCACAGTCATTAGATTGAGCTCCCATGTCAGGCTCTGCACTAGGCATGGAGCCTGCTTAGGATTCTCTCTCTCCTTCTCCTCCTGCCCCTCCCCTCATTAATAAATAAATAAATAAATAAGTAAATAAAAATAAATAAATAAGGTTTCCTTTATCTATTTTCAGAGTGTTCATATCAACATTATTCATAATAGTTCCAAAGTGGAAATAACCTAAATGTCCATCAACTGATGAAAGGATTGATTTATTTTTTTAAATGTTTTATTTATTTTTTTGATACAGAGACAGAGCATGAGAGGGGGAGGGGCAGAGAGAGAAGGAGACACAGGACTGGAAGCAGGCTCCAGGCTCTGAGCTAGCTGTCAGCACAGAGTCTGACGCGGGGCTCGAACCCACGAACGTGAGATCTGACCTGAACCGAAGCTGGAGGCTTAACCGACTGAGCCACCCAGGCGCCCCGATGAAAGGATTTAAAAAGTAATATATTTACATAATGGAATATTATTCAGCAACTAGAAGGAATAAAATATTATTACATATTACAACTTGAATGAACCCTGAATGTATGCTAGGTGAAAGAAGCCAGTCATAAAAAAAATGACATATTGTGTGATTCCATTTATATGAAATGTCCAGAATAGGCAAATCTATAGAGACAGAAAAGAAATTATAGCTGCAAGGATGGGGGATTTGGGAGATATAGGTTAAAAGGGATTTCCTTTTGTGGTGATTAAAATATTCTGGCATCATATAGTGGTAACGGTCGCACAGTCTTGTGAATATACTAAAAACCACTGAACTGTACCTTTTCAAAGGGTGAACTATATAGCATGTGAATTATATCCCGATAAAGCTGTTACAGAAATGATAATTGTTTAAACAAAAATAACAATTAGTTGTGATTTTTATTACATTTGTATAAGTAGGATGCATGACACATAGTATAAAGGCCTAGTGGGAAGAATAAAGTGATATAATTTTACTTGAAAGCATAGCATGCCATGCTATGTTAATGATGTATACTACAATGCCTAAAAAACAATATAACTCTAAGAAAATGTAGAGTTATAGTCAATAAACCACGTAAGGAGATAAAATAAAATTGTAAAAAGTACTTAATAGAAAAGGAGGAAGAAAAATAGAAGGAAAACAATAAAGAACAGATGAAACAAGTAGAAAATTAAAAAAAGTGAGAGGCTTAAAGCTAGCTTTATATTATAGGGAAATAGTCTAAACACTTCAATTAAAAGGCATAGATTGTAGGGGTGCCTGAGTGGCTCAGTCAGTTAAGTGTCCGACTTTGGCTCAAGTCATGATCTCATGGTTGGTGGGTTTGAGCCTCGCATCTGGCTTGCTACTGTCAGGGCAGAGCCCACTTCAGATCCTCTGTCCCCTTCTCTCACTGTCCCTCCCCCACTCACACTCTTGCTCTCACTCTCAAAAATGAACAAACATTTTCTAAAAAATGGGAAAAGTTTACTATGTTAATACTAATCAAAATAAAGCTGAAGTAGCTTTTAGAGTAAAGAGTATTACCAGTGATACAAAATGTCCCTTTCTAATGATGAAAGAGCCAGTTCATCAAGAGGGCATAAAAATCCTAAATATTATGCACCTAGTAACAAAACTTCCTAAATATTATGCGCCTACTAACAAAAATATATGAAGTAAAGAGGCACCTGTGTGGTTCAGCTGGTTAAGCGTCTGACTCCTGATTTCAGCTCAGGACATAATCTACTGATTAGTGACTTTGAGTCCTGTGTCAGTTCTGTGCTGACAGTGAAGAGCCTGCTTGGGATTCTCTTTCTCTCCCTGTCTTTCTGCTCTCCCTGACTCTCTGTCTCTTTCTCAAAATAAATAAAAAAGCAAATAACTTTTTAAAAATGTATTGAATAAATACATGAAGTGAAAATACATGAAGTGAAAACTAGCAAATACCAAGTAGACAAATTTTCAGTTATAGCTAGAGATTTCAATACCCCTCCTCAATAATCAATAGGACAAGTAGAGAAGATAAGAAGAGCAATAAGGAGGGGGACCTGAGTGGCTCAGCCAGTTTGATGTCTGACTTCAGCTCAGGTCGTGATCCTGCCGTTCATGAGTTTGAGCCCAGCATCAGGCTCTGCACTGATTGTGTGAAGACTGATTGGGATTCTCTCTCTCTCTCTCTCTCTCTCTCTCTCTCTGTCCTCCCTCCACTTGCACACTCTCTTTTTCTCTCTCAAAATAAATAAAAGTAAAAAAATATTTTTAAAAAAAGGAAAATCAGTAAGTATATAAAAGGCCAAATCAACACTATCAACCAAATAGACATAATTGACATTTAGAGACCATGCCATCTAATAAGAGACGAATACACATTCTTTTTATATTATGGCCCATTTACTAAGATAGACCATATTCTGCAGCATAAAATAGTCTCAATACATTTAAAAGGATTCACCTTTTAAACATGCTCTGAATCATAATGGAATTAAATAAGAAACCACTAAGAGAAAGATCTCTGGAATGTTTCCAAATCTTTAGAAACTAAAGAAAATACTTCTAAATGGGTCAAAGAAGAAATCAAAAGGAAAATCAGAAAGTATTTTAAACTGAATGCAAATAAAGCCACAGCCTGTCAAAGAGCAGGTAGGAGCAGGTTAGTAGGGGTTGTGAAGGGTCCCAAGGAAAGTTTTGAGGGTAATGGTTATATTCACCATCTTATTGGTGATGTGATTCACTCTCTTGAGGTGATAATTTCATGGGTTTATAGAAATGTCAAAACTTATCAAATTGTATATTCCAAATATGTGCAGTTTATTTTATGTCAATTATATTTTAATAAAGTAGTTTACAAGGTATTTTCAAAAGCTGATAGAGGCTGCAAATATAAAATAATCCAGAAAATAACATATTTTCGTTAATTAACCTTCTGACACATTTCTAAAGTAATTTTTTCCTAGAAATTTTTGCTGAATACTCTTTAATTGCCTTTCAATGGCAAAGATTTTGTGGCATTATGTTCTACAGCGAAAATAGAAAGAATTCAGTCTTTCCTCTATCATTGTTGATCAAAATTGTTTTTTTAATTTTTTATATTTAGAAAATTTTCAACTATTTTACTCCACTGGTGACAACTATGGTATCATTACACATCATCAGTATAAGGTGAATCGGATGCACGACCACAAGATTTGCAGCATTGTGATTTACAATGTACTTGCTCATTTTAGTGCTACTCTAGGATTGGGCACTATTAACACAGGAACTTTGATACTTTCTCTTTTGTGCAATTTCAGTTGAATAAACTGCATTTTAAAATATAATTACTGAGTGCCTATAGGTACCAGGCACTATTCTAGATGCTTCAAGTATATCAGTAAATGAAATTGGCAACATAAAAACAAAACAAAACCAAAAAAATGGGGCACCTGGGTGGCTCAGTTGGTTAAGTGGCCAGCGTCGGCTCAGGTCATGATCTCACAGTTTGTGGGTTCGAGCCCCGCGTCGGGCTCTGTGCTGACGGCTCAGAACCTGGAGCCTGCTTCGGATTCTGTGTCTCCCTCTCTCTCTGACCTTCCCCTGCTCACGCTGTCTCTCTGTCTCTCAAAAATTAAAAAAACATTAAAAAAATTAAAAAAAGAAATTGCAAAAAGTTCCTTGTCTTCATGGCACTTATATTTTAATGGCAGGAGACATAAAGTAATAAAACTCAACATTTATAGGATGATGTATTATTAAGTGCTATGGCAAAAAATAAAGCAGGAAATGAGGTGGAATTTTATACAGTGAGGTTAGGGGAAGCCTCCCTGGGAAGGTGACTTTTGAGAAAAGATCTGAAGAATCTGAGGGAGAAAGCCACGGGTATCTCTGGAGGGAGAATGTTCCCTGTGGAGGGACAACATGTGCAGAGACTTGAGGCTGGCATGTGTGGGGAGTGGTGAGGAATGACGTAGCTCCTGCAGGGTGAAAAAGGTGAGAGAAGTTGGAGAGGAAATCAGAGAGGTGTAGCATCCAGAATTGTCTAGAAGTGCAATTTTTACTCAGAGCATGATGGGAGCCATTGCAGGATTCTGAGCAGAGGGGTGACATGATTTGACTTGTGTTTTAATACTATCACTGTAGTGGGTGGAAGAGTGGCCCCTAGAAGATTTTCAAGTCTTAATCCCCAGCACCCATGAATGAGAACTTATTTGAAAATAGAGTCTTTGCAGATGTAATAAAATTAAGGATCTCAAGATATCATACTGGATTTAGGATGGGCCCTAAACCCAATGACTCTTGTCCTTATAAGGAGAGGAATGGACACAGAAACACCTAGAGATGCAGAGAAGAAAACAATGGGAAGACAGAAGCAGAGATCGGAGTGATCTGTCTATAAAACCAAGGGATACCAAGGATTGCCTGCAACCACCAGAAGCTAGGAGAGAGGTGTGAAACTTCTAAGTTCTCCCTCCAGAGCATTTGGAAGTAAGCAACTCTGCTGAGACCTTGATCTCAGACCTCTGGTCTCCAGGAGTATGAGAGAGTCAATTTCTGTTTTAATTCACCAAGTTGGTGATAATTTGTGAGGGCAGCCCTAGCTCATGAGTACGGTGATGTTGGCTTCTGCGTGCAGAATTGACAGTAGGGCAAGTAAAGGAAGCTACTGGAGTAAGAGGCTCCTGTGCAGCCCAGGGGAGACTGGTCCTCGGAACACAGTGGAGGCAGTGGGGGGTAGGAAACAGCCAAGTCTTGGAGGTATTTTAGAGGTAGAGCTGAGAGGATCTGTTGGCGAGCTGGAGGTGGTGTTTGAGAGAAAGAAGTTTGGTAGAAAGACGTGTGGAGGCCGAGTGGCTAAAAGGGGTGGACTGTGCTGGTTCTTAAGGTCTTGTTTCTAGGCTCGCGTCTCTCTGCGCCCTTCAGCTTTGCCAGCTTGCTCCACTTTCAGCTCTGCTAAAAGGAGGTCCTAGAGGGGATTCCAAGCCTGGGGTGGGAGGAGGGACTGTTCCATCATGTTGACTTCCTGTTCCTGTCAGTGACACTGCAACAGTGGCTGGTTCCAATTTCCTCACACTCCTAGAACCGGCCTTGTTGGGCCTCCTCAAAGGTACCAGCACCTTCTGACTTTGGTTCTCCCCTCAGAGGTCTAGCTCTGTGGGCCTCTCCTCACAGACTGTAGGTTCAGATAACACCAACCCTCCTTTCTGTTCCCCTACATCTTGGGGTGGTGACTACTTTGAGTACTGACCACCTCCATGCTTCCTCAGGGGTCCTCTTTTGTCTTTTCAGTTCTATATTACCTGGTTAAAATGATTTGTTTTTAAGATTTTTAATTTTAATTTAACTTTATGTGTTTTTTTGGGAGAAGAGGGTGCAAGTGAGTGAGGGGTAGTAGAGAGAACCCCTCAAGGGGCAGAGACGGGGGTAGAGAGAGAGAAGCAGGGCTCACCTGAAGTGGGGCTTAAGCTCATCTGATGTGGGACTTGAACTCAGGAACTGTGAAATCATGACCTGAGCTAAAGTCAGATGCTTAATGACTGAGCCACCCAGGCACCCAGTTAACAATGATTTATACTTAGCTCTTGGGAGGCTCAGTTGGTTAAGCGGCTGACTTAGGCTCAGGTCATGATCTCATGGTCCGTGGGTTTAAGTCCTGTGTCGGGCTCTGTGCTGACACCTCAGAGCCTGAAGCCTGCTTCAGATTCTCTGTCTCTACCTTTTCTGCCGCTTCCCTGCTCACACTTGCTCTGCCTCTCTCTCTCTCAAAAATAAACATTAAAATAATTTTTTAAAAAACCTATTGTGATTTCAAGTTCCCCAAAAGGCTGACTAATGCTGAAAGCATGGATGACTCCTAGAAACATGTGTACAAAGAGGCCGTGGGAACAGCAAGTTAGGAGTCTGGGTTTGGACAACTCCATTTTGATGCCCGTTAGACAGCGTGAGCCATCCAGGAGAGATGCTGGCTCTGAGTCCTGAGTTCAGTGGAGAAGTTGGGCTGGAGACAGCGATGTGGAAGTCACCACCGCAGGCGGGTGTTTAACGCCACAGGCCCACCAGTCTGTCTGGAGATGCCTTTGTCTCCTCTTCCTTTTCGATCTCAGTGTCTCAGCACAGATCTCGGCACGGAGAAAAGGCTTCCTAAAGATTAGCTGAAGGAAGGACACATGGTTAAAAGAAGCTGCGAGTGGCTTAGTTGAGTTGTTGTGCCTGCAATAATCAGCTTTGAAAACGAAAAGGAAGTTTCCTAAGACTGGGGACTGTTTGGGCAAGAGGAACATGATGAACTCTTTGTCACCCACGTGCAGGTGCAGAGACCCAAAGCCAGGTGACTGGCTCCAAGGACAGCACTTTTCTTTAACAGGAAGTATCCTCTTGGAGTTGTTTGGAAACCAAGGTCTGATTTCTCCCGGTCTAAAACTAGTGTTTGGAAAAAAGAGGCTCCAGCTCCCGGCCATTCAACATACCCCCCACCCCCATCGGGGCTTCCTTATGAGTAAAACCTGGCCTGTTCGCTTAGTGTTTCTTTTATTCACCCTGGCCTCACACTTACCATCCGCTTCGAGTTCCAGTGAATGATTAATTATTCATCCCTTCTAGTCCTTTATCTTGGGAGCCGGACTCCTCGGGCTTAGTCTCAGTCATTGAACAATGGCAGGTAAGGTCCTTCCTCCTCTGGCCAGGAGCTGAGTGAGTGAAAGTACCGTGTGGACCCCCGCGTCTATGGTGGCCGCAGCAGGCTGGCACAGACTGAGGGCCACAGGTACTGGGGGGTTGTGTCAATTCTGCCTTTTTGCTTGTTTGTTGCAGTGGCCTCGGAGGTGAGCAGCGAAAGCCCCGAAGGACACAAAACAGGGTAAGGGCAAGAATTCCCAAAGCCATGTCTTTCCAACTTGAAGCTCCGGACGGTAGGCCTGGTTGACGTGCCCAAGTGGGGCTTGATCTTTCTGGCGTGTGTTGCTTTTCATCCTGAAGAACTTCTCTTTTTGAAAATAATGTATCTACATCTGCTAATCATGTGATCACGATCCTGCCAGCTGCAGCATGAGGAGAATTAGCATTAGGGAGGTTCACTTAAATGTGATTTAAAGTATGGTTGCAAACTACTCGGTGGGCACCCTTCCACATATATTGTTAACATGTTCTTGTCAGAAATATGTTAAGCAGCAGCTGTGAATTTTAGAGCAACGAGGTGTGCATAGTAAATATGTAATTTTTGCCTTCTAATTAGGTCCTTTGGTGAACCAATGTTTGCAGTGCTCTGTGCCCCCTGCCCTCCTTGTGGGGGATGGGGGGGGTCCTCCTTTCCTGCCTTCCCTTCCTTGGGCTGTGTGAGACCCTGCCCTTTGCAGAGGAGCCCTGAGTGGCAGTGCAAGAGGGCATGTGCTGTTGGAGGTGACAGGCTTGTCCTTGCAGAGCAGGAACTTTGGAAGCAGGCAGGCTGCTGAATTGCTCAGACCTTGCTTTTCCTCAGGGCTTAGAGGAAATAATCTACCTGTTTTTTGCTCTACAGTCCCCACATTTTAGCTTGCAGTGAGTCTCACCACTTTTGGGGAGGGCTCCAGGGCTGTGAGCAGGGGTGGGAGATGGAGGGAAAGAGGCCTTGTTCCCTTCTCTGCACCCTCCCACTTCCCTGTCTCCCAAGGCATCTGCAGGGCTCAGCGGCAGGTGGCTGATGGAAGGCCACGTTGTGTCATCAGGAGAGGAGGGGGAGGTGACAAGGTTAAGGACGGTGGAGAGACACCAGAGAGGCAGGTGGCATTCCTTCCTCTCATCACGATCCCTGTTGCCCAATTGATGTGACCCCTTTGGGGGCTGCCCAGCCAGGGTGGGAGCCTCCTCCTGGCCACCTGCCTGCAGACAGGGGGAACCAGGCTGGTAACTAGGACGTACGCACAGAAAATCGCCTGCCCTGCCAGCGTGATGCTCTCTTTTTCTTAATTCTTTAAGTTTACTTATTTTTTTGAGAGAGACAGAGACAGCGTGAGCAGGGGAGGGGCCAAGATGGAGAGAGAGAGAGAATCCCAAGGAGGCTCTGCCTCTTCAGTGCAGAGCCTGACCTGGGGCTCAAACTCATGAAACTGTGAGATCATGACCTGAGTGGAAACCAAGAGTTGACGCTTAACCAACTGAGCCACCCAGGCGTTCCCTCAAGGGTGATGTTTTCATGCTTACATAGTCCGCTGACAGACGCAGCCTTTTTTGAGAGTTTATTACGATTTAAAATAAAAATTTTTAATGTTTTTTTATTTATTTTTGAAAGACAGAGAGAGACAGCGCAAGCAGGGGAAGGTCAGAGAGAGAGGGAGACACAGAATTCGAAGCAGGCTCCAGGCTCTGAGCTGTCAGCACAGAGCCCGATGCTGGGCTGGAACCCACGAACCCTGAGATCATGACCTGAGCTGAATCTAGATGCCTAACCAACTGAGCCACCCAGGCGCCCCAAGAGTTTATCATGATTTTGAAGGGACTGTGGAGTGTGCTGTGATCGCAGACACGAGGGCTCACTACGCTCAGCTGTGGTAACGCTTAACAGAAAAGCGGGTGATTGCACCCATCTCCCTCCTCGGGAGGAGGCAGCTGCGGCTGAGCCAGCACATTTTCTTCCAAGGCAGTGAGCTCTGTGAGAACCAGTGAGGGACCCGCGCGGAGGAGTGGCTGTTCCTTCCCCAGCCGATGAACTGAATGCTATGTCTACTCTTCCGGCTACCCCAGCCCATCCCCAGACCCTCTGCGGCGGCTCCTTCTACTTGGGGAGTAACTGCGGGGTGTTGTTAAGCCCCGAGGTGGAAACATAAAGAATGTCTTCCTGCAGGATACCCTGGCAGGAGGGGGACCCCCCAGTGGGGATCGTCAGAGACTTTGCTGTCCTTTTCTAACCAGGATGAAAACAGTCATTCTCCACACGCATCAAAATCCTCACTAATGAGTGAGAAATTAATTTAGTTTTCATAAGGTATTTGTTGTATCATAAGGATCTTTTGCCTAAAAAGATGATATATTTTGGTATCTTGGCTC
Organism: Helogale parvula; assembly: GCA_004023845.1. Taxonomy (NCBI): domain Eukaryota; kingdom Metazoa; phylum Chordata; class Mammalia; order Carnivora; family Herpestidae; genus Helogale; species Helogale parvula. The sequence goes on along the minus strand of PJEM01009940.1, from coordinate 34,772 downwards.
TGACACATGGCTTGGGGTGTATTTTTAACCAAAAAACATTTGCTCCAGTACATTTGAATGCCATCAATCTGCCTTTCTTCAGTGATGACCTTGAGCTCAGCCAGAATCTTTGGCTGGATTGTGATGAGGCATTTTCCCCCTTTTTGCCAAATAAACCCTTTTCATGTCCAAATAGGAGGTGACATGACAAGTTAATCAGATATTGAAACATAAGCATAAAGAAAGCAAAAAAAAATGTGCTGTCAAAAATTCGTGACAGAAATTAACATTTTTCTCAATTCTCTATACACTGCTAAACTCGTGATTCCTTTAAAACATTTATTTTATGAACGTTTTCTTAATACGGTCAGGAGGCAGTGATGCTTTTTACTATTAATAGTCCCCATGTACGTTTTCAGTGGCCTTGAGCTTGTGGGCAGTTTCTTGCAGGCTAGTGTCAGTTTATAGATACAGTGTGCTTGGAAAGACAGGTAGGAGAATGGCTTTTGGCCCATTAATTGGCTGGCCCGGGCCCCGGAGACTGCTGCTTCAGGGAAACTGCCAGCCTGCTCTCTCTCTCTCTCCCTCTCCCTCTCTCTGTCTGTTTCTTTGCTTCATCTCCTCTGTTTCTTTCTGTTTCTGTTTCCCTCTTCTTTGTTTTCTCTCACACCATCTATGTTATCAATAAACTTTATAAAATAGTGTGTATAGGGGCACCTGGGTGGCTCAGTCAGTTGAGCATCCCACTTCGGCTCAGGTCATGATCTCATGGTTTGTGAGTTCAAGCCCTGTGTCAGGCTCTGTGCTGACAGCTCAGAGCCTGGAGCCTGCTTCAGACTGTCTCCCTCTCTCTCTGCCCCTCCCGTGCTCGCATTCTGTCTCTCTCTCAAAAATAAATAAACATTAAAAAAATAAAAGAACAAAAAACAAATGTATATAATTGCACGCATACGCACTCACGTACAGACACACACACACACACACACACACACACACAGTGAGAAAGGTCTGAGAATATATACCCCCTGATGTTTTTAATAGTTATCTCCGAATGAGAGGATTACGTAAGATTTTACTTTTTCCTTCATACAGGTCTATATTTTTCAGTTTTTTCAGTGAACATGTGTATCTTTTCTCATCGGAAATTTTTGATAAAACCAAGAAGTAGGATACTGAGTAGTGGTCTCACATAAGATGGAGTAGAAGGAACTTTCCTCAGGATGTGAACAAGCAGGTGGCACAAGGTTCTCCCCCACTCAGCTCTAATAACATCTGTTCGGGGTAGGGACAGCGTTGTGTTCGCTGTCCTCTCCCCGGGCCTGGCAGAGCGGCTTTCACAGCGTGGGCTTGGACACGTGTTTGTGGAATGAATTATTAGAGAAGGATCTATGGTGAAAAGAAGGTGATCTGGGAGGAGGCAACTACCTGTTCAGTGTTCAAGCGGTGCTGCCGAAGATTCAGTCTACTTGACGCTAAAAGGACAATGGGTTGAAACAGAAATGCTCTAATTGGACATAACTTGGGAAGGATCTAATAAAACTCTCATTTTAAGTCCCAGTGGTCTTGTATTAGAGAAAGTATTATAGATGGGGTCCAGCAGGGGTCGTCTTGATGGAAAAGGAAATCTGGCATATAGTTTTTAGCCAAGAGTGTCCTTTGTTGGAATCCTAAATACTGGTATTTATTTGGTTATATGCTAAAAATGCCTGTAGCATTTGTGGGATGTAGGGGCAGCTCCATCCTCTCTGAGTTTGACAAGCCTGTTTCTTTTAAGGGGAAATAATGGATTTATCCGGTGCCAGATCTGCTTGTGGAGGGAGGAACCTGACCTTACAGTCTCCCCGTTTCACATAATCTGGGTGTTCAGCCAGCCGAGACTTGAGGTGTCTGCTTGGCTCAGCCGAGTGCCCTTGTACGCAGTTTCCAAACTCTCTGGAAACAAATGCCTGTGAGTATCTGGTCTGACGACTACAAGTTTTGCCAGTTAGGAAACGTGAACCTGCTTCAAATGGGAGACTCACCCCAGCTATAACTTTGATAGGCGGTTAAAGCTCTGCCAAAGGGATCTTTCCAGAAACTCCAGTTCTAAAGCAGAACATTCTGAGACTGTAGTGGTGGAGAATCCCCTCAAACCACTCCTCTAGTTGTCCTGTCTCCGTAGAACTCAGTTCTGCCACTCGGATGTTTCTCAGAATATTTTTTGCTGGGTTGCTTAGGACAGAAAGAAGCAATCAGTAAGAACTCGCAGAGCTTGTAATGATGGGTAATTGTCTAAGGACTTGTGTGCAATTCCTGCTTATCAAGTGGTCACTTACTTGGCAGGATGAAAACAATTTTTGAGCAAGTAATTTTGATTTATTTTGGTCTTATGGAAAGACCTCAAGTTCCTTTCCCCTACAATGAGTCCAAAGGAAGTATATTTTTAATGTCAAAATAATAAGAAAAAAGACTGAGACTTCGACTAGGGGATTCCTCAAGCACATTTTATGCTCAACATTAACTCAGCTGTGTTTCTCTGTGTGTGTTCAATCTGTGGTTTGCTGTCCGTCAGTAAGCTGATGTGTTTAAGATCTCATGAGCGCTCACAGAAATATGGCTGCTCGTGATGGTCTTTCTCCTGAATGTGGGTGCCTGCCTGGCATGCATGGGTGTCCTTGTGTGTCCCCGGCTGCCATCCTCCTGTGCTTACTGTAAACTTCTCTTTAGCCTTTCAGCCCATTTGAAAACCCAGAACCCTCAGAATGGAGGCAAATGAATTTAGGGAGGCCCTGACCTTCTAAAGCCTTTGTGGCCACTCCCGGCCGGCTGGGAGCTGTGAAAAAAATGTCTGTTCATCCTCCCTGCCTCCCACACTCCCCCTGTCTCTCCTTATGCAAATATAAATTTTCTAAAATGGTTAAAGAGCAAGTGAGTAAGTCAAAACAGTACTGCTTCCTGTGCAGAAATTACATGCTCGTTTTGATGAGGGCTGTTTATTTATTAGAGGCTTCGTTGCGTGTTATATTACCCTTGCAGTCTGCTCAGCCACCTTGATTGGATGCTGGGAGGAAATTATTTCTGAATGTAATTTTGTGCTTAATTTATAGATTTGATGTCTATGTTTTTATCATTATTTCTGCCAGCTTTTAAAACTCTATTAATACTTTAATTATGCATTTTCTTTGTTTTTGTAGCCCTAGGCTATTTGATGGTCAGGCAGAGTTTTATAAATAAGTAGATATGGTTCACTTTGAGAGAAAAAGAAGAAAATAATCTGAGGAAGTAAACTACGTGGGGGAGTGACTATAATCCGTTTCCTAATTTAAATGAAGATGTGCCCACAGCGCAAAGCTTTTGCCGACGTGGCGAGACTGTGGCTCCTGAAGTAGCGGAGCCTTCAGCAACCTTCCCCCTGTGCCGTAGACAGAAGGCACCCCAGGCCTGAACCCTCCCGTGCGTTTGATATGAAAAAGAAATAAAATGGTGCAGAAAGCTGAAGGCCTGGGGATGCTAGTCTTGATGGATTTAATTGGTCACGTGAACTTGGACAAGTTATTTACTTTCTCTAACCCTCAGTTTCTAATTCTATAAGAGTGTCAAGAATAGTATCTATTTTTCCAGTGATTATAGCAGCTTTACATGGGAGAAATGGCATAAAGGATGCAAAACAACTTACTTGTTAAACCGTAGGGTGTTGTGCAGATACAAGGCTGAGGCCACGTGCTGACAGCTTCTGGGCCAAACACTGTGCACGCGCGGTACTTGGCTTGCACGGTATTTTTAAAAATAAACCTAACATTTAAAAGTGGAACGATCTACATGACATTTTGGGTTTCTGGCTTCTCTTGAAAAACCAAGCCCTGTGGCAACATAGGCCCCATTTCTAGGTGGCAACAGTTGGCCTGAGTTTTGAATTGTGGCAGTCTCTTTAGATGGGCCACAGGGTTTCCAGTTCCCTCTATCCCTGCCTCCCCGACAATGCGAGCTGTCCCTCTTGCTGTTTGTGCACCTGCTGGGCTGGGTGTGTTAGAGTTCATGACCCTTGAGGAAGATGTTGGACAGGTGCATTGACTTTGTGGTAAAAACCATTGAATTTGGGGAATGCTCGGTTAGGCGTCCGACTCTTGACTTCGGCTCAGGTCATGATCTCACAGTTGGTGAGTCTGAGCCCCATGTCAGGCTCTGCACTGATAGCATGGAGCCTGCTTGGGGTTCTCTGTCTCCCTCTCTCTTCCGCTCCCCCACCCTCAAAAATAGATAAATAAACATAAAAAAACACATTGGATAAGGAGTGTGAAGATCAGAGGTAAAGCCACAGCTCTTGCATTTTTCAGCTGGAGTAACTTGGACAGATCACTTTCCCCTTTTGAGTCTTTTTATTTATATGCAAAGTGGAAACTGGTAACTGCCTCGTCAGGTTTTGTAGAGACTTTATATAAGATAAGGACCTCAGTGAATAAATAAGAATGAGCAACACACTTATGTATGTCCGTAGTAGGAGGTATACGGGTATTTATGACCCCAGTGAAGCATTGTGTTACAAACAACCACAAAAATCTCAGTGGCCTATAGCAATACACACTATTTTTGCTTATGAGTTTATAAGTTGCATGGGTGGCTCTGCTGATCTTGGTAGGGCTCTCTCATGTGTCTGGGGGCCCTCGCCGAGACACCGGTGCCAGCTCAGCTCTGGTCCATGTGTCTCACCCTCCAGCAGCCTCGCCTGGGCTTGTTCTCACTCCAGTGTCAGAGCAACAGGAGGGAGAAAGTGAATGTGGAAGGGTTTTTTCAAGTATTTGTTTGTGTCATGTTTACTAATGTCCCATTGACCACAGTAAGTCTCATGGCTGAACCCAGAGTCAAGGGTTGGGACAGAAAGCCCCACCTACAAAGTCATATCAAAAAGAGACCCAGGGAGGAGAGAGGATTTGGAGCCACTTTGCTCTCATTCTGCCACAGGTAGGGGAAGCCACACTCTGGAAACAAATACATTCCCAAACCATTTATTGGCTCAAATACATAGAAGTTCATTTCTCTTTAAGAGTACAAGTCCTGGTTCCTGGGTGGCTCTCCTCACATAGTGATCCAGGAACCCAGGGACCTTCCATTGTCTAGCTGCATCATCGCCTAGGTCCCATCATTGTCACTGTCGACCCCAGGATATCAGGAGTTGACACATTTCTTCCTAAAGGGCCAGGTAGTAAATATGTTAGGATTTGGGGGTCACATGATCTCTCTTGCCACTACTCAACGCTTCCCTTACAGTGCAAAAGCAGCCCTAGGCAATATGTAAATAAATGGGCATGATTATATTCCAATAAAACTTTATTTACCAAAACAGACAGCACGTCAAATTTGGCCCATGTGTCATAGTTTGGTAGCCCTTTCCCTAGAGCTACAGGCCTGATAGATACTGGGTTAAACTTCTGTGTTAACACAGAGGATACTTTTATTAAATATTTTGACCACAGGACAAGAGGAATTTCCACCTTTCTAGCTTGTTATATCTGTTTCTTTGCTATCTGGTACCAAACAGAAGTAAACCTATTCTCACATACACATTTTTCATACAGCAACTCCCCACTTTGAGATGCGAATTTCTGTGTCAGTGAGGGTAGCTTAACTGCTAACATTCCGCCCCCCCCAGTACCAAATCCCAAGATGTGTAATAGCATAAACCTAATAGGAAAGTATGTATATAACAGTTACAGCAGATTTTCCTTATCAAAGAGTATCTCTCCTTCACATGGAGATTCAAGACTGTGGATCTACTTCCTTCCCCTCTTGCGGCCTTGCAACCCTCTCATTTTGACCTGTGCCTAATGGATAAAAGAGGAAAGAGCATGGAGAAAACATATCTGCTTCTTAAAGGCTCTGGTCATCAATAGCACATATTACTTCTCATTTTCCATTGGGGATAACGTAGACACATGACCACACATAACTGCAATAGAGGCAAGAAATCAGTCTAACCACATACCCAGCTACAATCACATTTCTGGGAAAGAAAGAATGGCTTTGGAGGGCCAGTAGTGTTCTTTAACTCTTACAGAATGATTCTCAGACTATAAATATCCCAGTGCCTAAAATGTGCCAAGTATGGAGAAAATATTTGGTAAATATTTATGAAAGGAAAGAAGAAAGGAAGAAAGACAGGAAGGAAGCAGAAAAGGACGGAAGGAAGAAGGAAGGAGGAAGGGAAACTCCAGTCCATGTACACGCCTGCCCATTTACAGACAGATGGGACTGGCTATCATGTGCTTCCCTATTTGGCATCATGGTTTATTCTTTTCAGTACTAAGTAATTATTTGTGCCCCCTTGAATCCTGTAAGTGGTATACCACAACTGTTCACATGTCCTCTTTGACTTTTATAAACCAAGGGGGAAGAGAATTAAGCATTATTCATTTAACTTAAGTAATTAACTCCTTCACCTTGTCACCTAAGTGTAAGTCGATGGGAGGGAATGAGGAAGAAGCAATATAAGCAAAACTGGAACACAACTTTCTTAGGCATCTAGGGTCAGAGTCATCAGGGGTTTACAGAACAGTGAGTGTGGCCGCTTCTCCCTCACACCTTTAAAGTACATCTAAATAGACTTGATTAAGGCCGCCTTCATCACAAGCCCTTGGAGTAACCCAGATGGCAGGCCCAGGTGCTGCCTGTGTCTGGCTGAGGGTGAGGCCTCCGAGTAGTTCTCTCTCTCGGCTGCACACATGGCACTTCTCTGCTCAGTCCCCTTTCACTCCCTTCTGCTATTTGGGTGACTGTGTGGGGGCCGTTCTCTGTTGGAATCTCAAGAGATCCTGGCATCTCTACCACTGAGGACAGTGCTCAGGGCACTGAGAGATCTTGGTGCAGCGCTGAACACAGTTCCTGCAGGGAGGACAGAGAAGGCTGGAAATCATGGCCACTCCTCTACCTCACTCAGGGGAAGGGGAGAGCATGAACAGAGAGAGCAGAAAGACAACTTAAAATGTGGGAAATGGGCTGGTGTTTCAACGTACCCACCAAACTGAGGGTCTGAACTACTGTCGAACCTGACTTTTTCTCACAAAGTTGACTTCCACTGGTAAGTGTGTATGGTCTGCCAGAAGCAGTGAGGACTGACCAATGATGAATGATTGTCATAGACTCTGGGTCTAAAGTTCTCTCTTGTCTAGCAACAGAGAAGGATGCAAGAGGAAAAGCGAGAGATGGCTAGTGTCCGGGAAAAGAAAAGAGCCCTGAATAATGGTCCTGCCCCGTTTTTATTAGGATCAGAAGGCTTACAAACATGGTGATGGATGTGCACAAAGAGACAATGAAACTGTGAACATTAACTTGGGGACATGAAGGAAAGGGGGTCTGGAAGATATTTGGGGTTAAGGGTTTGGGTTAATACAAAACAAACTCCTGGGACATCCGGGTAGCTCAGTTGGTTAAGCATCTGACTTCGGCTCAGGTCATGATCTCATGGTTTGGGAGTTCAAGCTCTGCATCAGGCTCTGTGCTGACAGTTCAGCGCCAGGAACCTGCTTCGGATTCTGTTTCCCTCTCTCTCTACTCCTCCCCTGTTCACCCTCTGTCTTTCTCAAAAATACACAAATATTTAAAAAGAACAAAAACAAAAGCAAAAACAAAAAAACAAACAAGCAAACTCCTGGCACCAGGCAGTCCGGCAGAAGGTTGCTTACAGCGGACGTGAGGCACCACCTGTTTGTCTTAGCTAGCCTGGGGACGAGACAGGTAGGACACATGACCTCAGAGTTAACAAGGCACCTTTTCTTTTGTTAAGCTTCTTCTCCCTGGGCTGCATCGCCACAGCCCAGTGCAGCAGTCTATAGCCCTATATTCCTGCTGACTTTCCTTGGTCCTTCCCTCCTATGAAAGCAGCTTTCTGCTGTAGTACTAAATTGGGGGATGTTTTTGCCCTGAATACCTAATTTTGCTTACCTCGTATATCATTGTATTGGGTGCCACTGCACCCCTCTATATCCTGGGGCCTTCACTCCTCCCTCTCTATTCTGGGGTCCCTTTGCACCTCCCTATTCTTGGTGCCTTTGTACCTCCCTACTCTGGGGTGCTAATCTCGTTTACCCAAACTTGGGTGAGAGCATCCCAGGGCTTTCTACTTCCTTACGCCTTGTTAACCCATCGGCGTAAGCCCAGGGAGTCCTTAAGCTTATTTCCCACAAAGTGATACTTTGGTTGCGGCTCCCAGCTGTGAATTGTGATCGCTTTTTAAAACAGTGCCACAGGCCGCACAAAAGCCACCTCTAGGCAGGTATGTGGATCTATAGATGAAGGGAAAGTAAACACTAAAAAACTCAGTTTCCAGATTCCATCAAATCTGGCCAAAGAATGTAACACCCATCTAATAACTTGAGATAAATCGTTTAGGAAAGAATTCAATATTTGATGGTCTGGTAGCGTAGAAGGAAATTCATGTTTGAGCAGTTTGGCCCTGGCATTCTGGATTGAGTTGAAAGGATGTCCTACAGGTTCTCTTCCATTACATTCCATGTCATTCATTCCATCCCATCCGTCTACATCTGTCTCCATTTCATAACACGAATTCGTACTTAATGCTTCATAGTCCGCTTGTGTTTCTTCAAGTGGAATGCCGGTGAAGTTGTAATCACTTCAGCAACCACTGAAAAAGCTATACAAAGGTATGTGGTGAGAAAATACATAAATACATTGAAATAGAATACTAAAAAGTGTTCAAATAATACAAAAGATGGCAGAGAAAAAGGAACTAACTCCAGCTAATACTAATCAAAGGCAGAGATGGTCACAATGAATAAACACACGCACATAAGAACAACAGAGAAACAAAAAACCAGAACAGAAAACAATGAAATAGTAGACCTAAATCCAAACTTAGCGATAACTATGTGCACACACAGTCTGCCTTTGGGAAACTCACTTCAAATACAGTCATACTGGGAAAGGATGGGGAAAGATTATAATAGCGTTCTAGGGTATATAACAATACAGATTTAGTGGCTAAAAACAACATACATTTATTGTCTCACAGTTTCTGGAGGTCAGCGGTCTGGGCATGACTTAACTGCCCTCCATCCTTCGGGCTCTCACCAGGCTGCACCTGGGGCTGTATTTCATCAGGTTATTTGGCAAAATTCATTCCTTGGAGGCTGCAGGACTGAGGCTTATTTTCTTATGCACATTAACTTAGTGACTTAGGTGAAATGGATGAGTTTTTCAAAAAACAGAAACTACACAAACTAGCCCAAGATAAATAGATAATCTGAATAGTCTTATAACTATCAAAAATAATGGAATCCATAGACAAAACCTTCCAAATACCAGACGGTTTCACTGGCTAAGTCCACCAAATATTTCAAAGAAGAAATAAATATTACATAATCTCTTTCAGAAAATTCAAGAGAAAGAAACGCTTCTCAACTCTTTTTATGAGATCCAGATTACCCTGATATCAAAACTAGATTAAGGCAGTACAATAAAACACTCTAGACCAATGTCCTCATAGACACAAAAATCCCCAAGAAAATATTAGCACATCAAATCCAGCCATATACTAAAAACAAAACAAAACAGAACAAAACAAAACAAAAAAACCAAAACACAATACTACACCACAACCAAATGGAATTTGTCCTGGAAATGCAAGGCTGCTTCGATGTTTGAACACAAATCAACGTAATCCATTTTCTTAACAGTCAAAGGAAGAAAAAGCACATGATCATGTCAATTGTTGCAGAAAAGGCATTTGAAAACAGAATTCAATGTTGATTTGTGATGAAAAATTTGCAGCAAACCAGGAATGGTGGGGAACGTCTCCACCAGATACAGAGCCTCTACAAAAGCCTCGAATGTGATAAAACCAATGAAGGCTGCTTAGATCACAGACAACATTGCATGACAGTTGCTTCCTCCGTCCAGGTGTGGTCTTGCAGTAAAGTCCCAGGAAACACCACTTCCTGAATTGTGCTTATTCGTTCTGACCATTCAGAGACCAGCAGCTGGGGAGAACATAGACGCAGCAAAAGCGAGCTCTGCCCTTTGAATCACGCGGCGCTGGCATCGGACTGCACACCGCATATCTCTCTGTGATGACATTGTGCAGGAACCGCATGGTGAAGACAACAGTCTTATTCATGCCAAGCAGTTTGCAGAACAAGGACCAAGGCCCTGAGAGCGGGAAGCTGGCACTTCAGCTGAGCCTGGGTGCCTCCTTCCTCACCCAGGAAAACTTCAGGGACCTGGAAATGAGATTTCTGAAAGTCAGTAAGCAGTTTGCAGTGGAGTCAGAGCTGTAGAACCAGCGGGAACAAAACCTTTGGCTAGCAGCACCAAGCTACAAAGTAGCAAGGAAGGGTTCACTAAGGAGACCAGGGAGAATTTTTTTTTTTTTTTTTTGTAATGAAGGGACTCAGAAATAAAACGCTTTGCTTAATTAATGTTACAGCCTGCCAGAGATTCCAAACAGCAGAGTCATAAAGAGAAATGTCTCATGAAGGTTATTCTCTTGTGCAGATGGGTGCACTCGAATCTGTAGTCAGGCTTCTCTTTCTTTTGAGTTTATTTCTATCAGACAGACTCCCCATACTTTCTTCTTAATGACCTGGAACTTCTGACTTTTCCAAACTTTTCCTTGAGACGTTTGGTTTCCTAGTTCTGGCAAGGGAAAAAAAAAGTTCAATGATGAGGCCAAGTTGAAAGTATAATTTGGGGGTTCTAATATTCAGCACACACTCAGCGATGGGTGTGTGACATCTTTTTCTTTCTCTGCCCCACTAGAATTGCTAATGAGATGCTTCAGTTTAATTGCTCAAAGAATGTGTCAAAAGGAAGCTTACTTGTAGCTCTGAAGTTGCACCTCTTCGGGTCTCAAGGGCTCCAAAGAGAAGCAGAGAATGTTGCAGAGAAACAAAAGCGGTGTGGGAAAGTCTCTGAAAGAAGGCAGGTAGCTCTTCTCAGAGGAAAACCCGCTGGAGCTCTCAGTGGCCAACAGAACCCCCAAGTCCTTACTTGAGAATCACAGCCTTTGAAGCAGTGTGGGGTGGTGGCGGTCCCCCTAACCTGGGAGTCAGATAGCCTGGGGTCTGACCCGCGTCTGCCTCTGTGAGCCAGAGGTTATGGTGTGTTCTGGAGTCAGAGAGTCTGGGTTCAAAGGCTAGATTTGCTACTTTCTCATCGTGTGACCTTGGGCAATTTAGTTCCCCTCTCTACCTCAGTTTCCTTAACTACATATACAAGAGATGATGTGCATATCTACCCCGTAGAGCTGTTGTGAGAAGAGAAGGAGTTGCTTCCGCGTGGGTAGGGAACATTTGGAACTGTACCTGCTCATGGTGAGAGCCACAGCAGTGTTGGCTGTGGTTACGCACTGCGTGGGTCCTGGGGCGATTACCTGTATGGTCCTAGTTCCCTCAACTGTAAAGCTAGAGGGCTGGGTGAAGCCATTTTTCTCAAAATGTGAGACTCCTAGCCTCAAAATGATCTAGACTATCAGTTTGAATAAAATCTCTTTGATTGGGGCCTAAAGACGAGCATTTTAAAAATACTTCCAAAGTGATTCTTAGGCATGTTTATTCAATTGTAGACATACCTGTGTAATCAACTAGGCAACAGTGGGCATTGAGGTGCTGTGGGAGGAAGGGAGAAATATGCCCTTTAGGGTGCAGGTCCCACTCTGATCAGTGGAAAGCCACTTGGAAAGCCAAGCCAATGCCAGTCCCTGCTGCCTGCAGAATAGGAATTACAGCTGTAGATGGACAAGCAGCCTTTTCCATAAATATTCAGACTGATCAGGGCCTTATCCATGAAAAGTCCCCTTCCCAGTTGTATGGACTCAGGTGAGCCTTTGAATCTTGGTGACAGTAGCATTAAAAAAACAACAACAACAAAACGCCACTTGTTGGAAATCGGAAGAAAAGAATCGATCCCTCATCTGTACCCCAATCTGCATTATTTCCATCCTATTGTGATTTGCATCCTTCTGTGTTACAGTGAGTACCGTGTGTGTCTCCCCAGGAAATGACAAGCACCCTAAATTCAGGCCAGTGTCTTATGTGTCTTGGTGTTCATCTTTCCTCGCTTGCTCTAGCATTTAGCTCAGTGATTTGCACACGGTCATCATCTTATAAATCTTTGTCAAACGAATCAGCAGAAGATTCCGTGGCAACTGAGTCCCTGGGATGGAGTTTGCCAGTCTGTGATCCCAGCATGTACCCTGTAACTGATGAGACCCAACGACACAAAGGCAGTGGAAAAACCCTGCCTCCAGCACAAAAGCCTTTGCAATATTAATACGGGGGAAGATATAAATCTTAATTAGTAACAGGAAAAAGTGATGATGTATCAAGGTTCTCAAAATGTCAGCTGGTGGCTGGGCAATCAATTCATTCGTAGCCACTAACCATTGCATTGTGATACTGAAGCCAGCGCTGCTCATTAAAGGTGTAATGACAATCAGCCAGATCGCTGTTAATTGATTCTTAATACTTCAATTACTTGTTTTTATGCCAGTTGAATTTAATCAGTAGGGGTCAGAGAGTACTCCAAGGCTTATAATTTTAAAAGGATTTGCATATATTAGCCTTTATGTGCACCTTTTCAAAATCCAAGTGAAAGAAACCCCCTATATTTATATATACTTTACTCACTCATTAAAGCTTTTGGAAGGTGAAGTTAATTTTGGTGACAAATAGATATAAATATTTCATCAACAAGAGGGAAATATTATTACTTGTAGGTTTCGGTTCCATATTCCATTTCTTTATCCTATGTGCAAAAATAACCCCAGGTTATTGCCTAACTTGAGAAAAGCTTTCCATTGATCATGTGGCCGTATGGCCTTCTTTTTACCTCATCTTGTTTTTCCCTTCCTGTCACTGATATGTTTACACCTCCATCTGTTTACAGCTCCTGTTCCCCACCCTGCGATGCGGCTCCTGCCCTGCGGTGCAGCATGTTTGACTGCTACCCGATAGCTACCGCCCACGGCTTTTTCTGTTCTTCAGTCTTCTCATAGCCCTTACCACTACTAACTGCTCTTTTTTCTAAAAAATTTTAATGCTTATTTATTTTTTGAGGGGACAGACACAGAGATAGAGCACGAGTTGGGGGAGGGCAGAGAGAGAGGGAGACACAGATTCCAGGCTCTGAGCTGTTAGCACAGAGCCCGAAATAGGGCTTGAACTCACGAAACGTGAAATCATGACCTGAGCCGAAGCCGCCCGGGTGCCTCTAACTGCTCTGTCTTTGAAACTCTGCTGTTTGTCCTCTTTGGAGAAGTGTCTATTCAGGTCTTCTGCCCATTTCTTCACTGGATCATTCATTTTTCGTGTATGTAGTTTAGTGAGCTCCTTGTATATTTTGGATACTAGCCCTTTATCTGATATGCCATTTGCCACTATCTTTTCCCATTCTGTTGGTTGATAGAACTCCCCTATGACCCAGCAATAGTAGCACTGCTAGGGATTTACTCAGGGAATACAGAAGTGCTGATGCATAGGGGCACATGTACCCCAATGTTCATAGCGGCACTTTCAGCAATAGCCAAATCATGGAAAGAGCCTAAATGTCCATCACCTGACGAGTGGATCAAGAAGATGTGGTATATATATACAATGGAGTACTACATGGCAATGAGAAAGAATGAAGTATGGCCATTTGTAGGAAAGTGGATGGACCTTGAGGGTGTCATGCTAAGTGAAATAAGTCAGGCAGAGAAGGACAGATACCATATGTTTGCCTTCATAGGTCTAACAGGAGAGACCTGGCAGGGGACCATGGAAAGAGGAAGGGGGAAAGAGAGCAGGGAAGAGTGAGGGACACAGATCAAGGGAGACTACTGAATACTGAAGATGAACCATGGACTGAAGGGAGAGGGGGAGGAAGGGAGTGGGTGATGGTCATGTTGGGGGGCACTTGTGGGGAGAAGCACTGGGTGTTATATGGAAACCAATTTGACAATAAACTATTATATAAAAAAAGAAACTCTGCTGTTTATGGCTAGGATCCCCACTCACCCCTCTGCCAGAAATATTTTACAGAAGGGGGTTAACAGTCTGCAAGACAGACAGAGAATATGAATACAGAGCTTACTGGGCTGAAGGGGTTAAGGAAAGCCCTGGGCCGGAAGGGGTGGCTCCTTCCCAGGAAAAGGCCAGTGGCCAGTGGGTTAGAACACCTTGTAAAAGAAAAGGCAACGGAAAATTCCAGTTCAATTCTGGGCCTGTGTCAGTGTTTAAGAGAGCAGAATGGGAGTACATCTCTGAGAGGGTAGGCAGCTATGAGACTTCAGATGCAGAAGATGCTGTGTTCAGTCAAATCTCTAGAGGTAGAGAGAGGACTCTCAGCAAATAAACCCAGCCCTGGAGATAGGGCTGGCAGGAAGGAGAGAAAGCAGGCAGGCCCCCCTCCTGGTTCTGGTGTACAGCCCTGGGCTTTTCCTGTGACAAGTCCTCGTGTGGAGTTGATAGGAGAGCCCTCATGTGGGGCAGTGACTTGGAAAAACTCCCCTTTTCTCCTTTACTGTCACTACTTACTACACTCACAGCACTTCTGACACCAAATGTGTGGATTTTCCACACGAAGCAATTCTGATACTAACTGCTTGGAGTTAGAGCAGGCCCGACAGGTTGAGGGCTCAGTTCCACAAGACTAACCTCCCCCTCCCCCAACACACACATGCTTCAGACCAGTTGTAAGAAGTGGGTCCCCAGATTATCCACAATTTCTGTCCACCTAGGCTACAAATCTGAGGCTCCTGTGACCTCCTCCTTGGATTAGATTATTTGCTGGAACAGCTCACAGAAGTCAGGGAGACATTTACTTATACTTACTGGTTTATATTATATATAAAGGATATGATAAAGGGTAAAGATGAACAGCCAGATAAAGAGATACATAAGGTAAAGGCTGAAAGGGTCTTACGTGCAGTAGCTTCTGTCCCTTTCTGTGGAATCAGGGTGTACTTACCACCTTCCTGGCACTTGGGTGTGTTCACCAAGCCAGTTCTCCAAACTCCTTACTTTTGGGATCTTCATGGAGGCTTCATCACAAAGCACGGTTAGTCATTAACTCAATCCCCCTTTTGGGAGGATAAAGGGAAGGACTGAAAGTTCTAAGTTTCTTTAAAAAAATTTTTTTATGTTTATTTATTTTTGAGAGAGAAACAGAGACAGAGTATGAGCAGGGGAGGAGCTGAGAGAAAGGGAGACACAGACTCCGAAGCAGGCTTCAAGCTCTGAGCTGTTGGCACAGAGCCCAATGTGGGGGGCTCTAACTCATGAATGATGAGATCATGACCTGAGCCCAAGTCGGATGCTTATCCGACTGAGCCACCCAGGCACCCCTGAAAGTTCCAAGCTTCTAATCATGGCTCAGTCTTTTGGTGACCTGTCTCCATGCCAAAGCTATCCAGGAGCCCACCAAGACTTGCCTCATTAGAACAAAAGACACTTATATATCACCCAGGAAATTTTGAGGGATTTAGGAACGCTGTGTCAGGAACAAAGGTCAAAGACCAGATATTAGAAAAAAGAATGCTCCTGATGCTCTTTTGATTTAGGAAATTACAATGTTTTAGGAGCTTTGCACCAGAAACCAGGGACAGGGACCAATACACAGATTTTTTTTTCTATTATTTCATAGGTAGACTAGGTGGACAAGACCACCGCTGCCCAGGGTCTAATCCTCTTTTGAATTTTGGACATTCGAAGAACAACGCTGCTTGCCAGCTTATGCCTACAGTTTGCATGACTACAAGACACTGGGGCAGGGCAGACACTCCCAGGGCTCCTCTTGTGTTCATTCCTCATCCTTCTTCCCCATCTCTGGTATTTCTGGCTTGACGATCTGTCTCTCCGTTAGCTCCAGTTGGAGAGGATGCAAGATCGAGGACTTTGAAGTTAGGTAGACCCAGGCTGGAAAAGCCACCTCCTACTCAGCCTCTGTAAATCACAGTTTCCTCATCTGTAAATGGCCTCACTCACTTGTTGTAAGAATGACATATGATAAGGGAGTCATAGAGCCGAGAACAGTGGCAGCCACGTGGCTAGTCCTTGCTTGTTTTAAGCTTTTCCATTCCTCCATCTCCATATCCACCTTCTCCAGCTCTGAACTCATCCCCAGGCTCTGGGTTCCACACCTCCAATGGGCTGGGGTCATCAAATGGAAGGTTTTCTCCTTGTCAGATATTATGCTACCCCCTGATTTTCATCATCTCACTTGCTAGGATTGTTCCCATTTCAAATGAAGAAAGAGAGACTTAAAGATCATGTAACTTGCACGAAGTCACAAGGCTAAATTCAAACTCAATTTTATTTAACTTCAAGGAGATCATACTTTTCATATCTACATTCGAACTCATCTTCCCCAAACAGACTTCCTCCTCTCCAGAGGGGGCATACAAGTAAGAAATTCCACGCTCTCTTTCACTCTTCCTTTCTTATCACCTTTAATACCACCCTCTTCCCCCACATTCAACCACTCATCACTGTGTCCCCTGCATTATATGTCTACCTCTGCTGTGCCCCTTCTCCTCCTCTCCTTCCACCATTGCTCTGACTCAGCACTTAGCTCCTGGGGGTGGGATTTCCAATCTGCTTCCAGGAGGCACATTCCTTTCTGCTTGTTCTTTGCAAGGCATAGCACTGTGGTTCACAGCACAAACTCCGGAGATAGACAGCTGGCTGTGGAATCTGGCTCTACCCCTTCCTAGCTATGTGGCCACGGACAAGTTTCTGTAATCACTTTGTGCTTTGGCTTCCTACTATCTACCTCAAAGTGTTGTCATGAGGGTAAACTGAGTTGGTGTTTCTAACGCCATTAGAACTGTCTCTGCCACTTAGTAAGCAGTATGTAAAAATAAATACATTGTGACCAGACATCCTCAAATGCTGATTTTGGAATTCTCTTAAGAAACTTCTTATCCCTGAAGAATTTAAGGACAAGGTTATTCCAAAATATCTACCCATGCTGAGCTTGTTGCTCCCCCAGAGGAATCCTCTGCTGGGTCCAGTGATCAAGCATGCCTCATGCTTTCCAGGTCTGGCCTCACATAGCTTCTCAGCCTGCCCTTCCCTCTCGTGTTCTTACCCATCATCCAGATCTCCTTTAGGGTTCTCCTTTTCTGGGCAATCTCCCCAGCCCACCGCTGTAGGCCATGCCGGGACCCAGAGTATATTGCCCTCATTTTGTAATTCCTCGTGACTTGCCAGGTGATATTTCTTATGTTGCGTTCTTGCGCGTTTTGCTTTAATTTGTCACAATACCTATGTTTAATCTACATGACTTAATTGTCTGTTTCAGAGAGGTAGAGTCCCTACCTTTTGTTTCTTTGTGTTGCCCACTGTTTCTGGGAAAAATATCTTGCACATGATAGCTATTCTATAAACATTTATTGATTGAATCATAAACCACTTAAAAATTTTAAAAATGTTTTTATTTATTATTGAGAAGAGACAGAGAAAGCATGGGAGGGGCAGAGAGGGGGAGTCATAGAATCTGAAGGAGGCTTCAGGCTCTGAGCTGTCAGCACAGAGCCTAACATGGGGCTGGAACCCACAAACCACAAGATTGTAACCTGAGCTGAAGTCGGACGTTTAAATGACTGAGCCACCCAGATGTCCCATTCATAAACCACTTTAAGCGAAAATGGGTAACATGAGGTTTAAGAACAAAATTAAGTGTTATTTGCTTTCTTAGTGAGATCTTTGTTTCATTTTTAAGATTTGGAAGTCTCTCATAGCAATGCATTCATCCTATTTGGTACTTTGAAACAGAAAATGTTAGAAATATAGTACTTTGTTGTTTTCTTGAAGTGTTACAGGATGTGTAAACAGAATATTGTTTGATTAAATTATTTGCATTTGGATATTTTAATTCATGAAAGGGAGTTTTTTTTTTTTAATGGCCAAAAGTCAAGTAAGAAGAATATAAATGATCACCTAATTTCATAATAAGGTTAGATAGAAAACCTCAGGAAACCATGGCATCTTTCAGTTCTTGCCTTTGGAAAGAACCAGCAATTTCAAATCTATCCATTGGATCTATAGACTCTCTCTGTCTCCCTCTCAATCTCTTTCTCTTTTTTCTTCAACACTCAGCTCACCCTAGTAACCATTTTAATTTTCAATACCTTTCGCTAGTAGGATTTTATCTATCATTTGAAGATACCCTAAATTCTTCCTATAAAAAGGCAGAGCAGGAAAAGAGGGGAAGAAAAAGGGAAAAATAAATAGCAGTTTTTCCTATGTCTGGTACAGCTCTTCAGTATTGCAGATAAGGACCAAGTCACCTTCCCGGCACAAGCCATCTACTTAATTTTTTTTTTTGTTACACTGAAAAATTCTAGATTCTTGACCTTTTTCAGGAATTTATTCTCTGGACTTTAATTTTGTAGCTCTCTTTTCAATGCTCCCCAATTCCACAATAAAAGTAGTTAAAAGGGGTTTCTGATATTTAGTGCTTTTTCTAGAAGGAACTCGCTTCATTGCAATCCAACCCCCTCCCTTTTCTTTTAGTGAAAAGATGAATTGTACGAGAATTAAAGAAGTCATGGGGTCTGTTCATTACTCCACATCAGCTTGCGTCCCTGTGTGTGCTGTCTTCTCTCAAAAGACCTAACTTTATCCAACATCAGTACGAGATGTCCAAACTCCCCTACTGGACTGGGGTTTGGGGTTCTGGGAACCTGGCCTGATGGAGAAAATAGAATGGGCTTATG
Source organism: Helogale parvula (assembly GCA_004023845.1). Classification (NCBI taxonomy): domain Eukaryota; kingdom Metazoa; phylum Chordata; class Mammalia; order Carnivora; family Herpestidae; genus Helogale; species Helogale parvula. The sequence goes on along the minus strand of PJEM01009940.1, from coordinate 16,108 downwards.
GTGAAAACACGGCTTATAGTATGGGAATCTTAAAGGTCATTTAGTCCAACTTCTTCTAATGGATGTCTGTTGGTTTTGCCCATTCAGTATCCTTTCTCCTTTTGTCTTGGAACATAAGTCCCATTTCCTATGGGGAACCCATTCCATGTGGCTTGAGTGGGAGGGACCCTGTCCCTATCTCACTGGAGTGGGTATTTACTAAGGCCTGGCCAATCAGAGAGCTCATTTCTTGATTCATAGTGGTTGGTTTATCCCTGGACACATGACCTAAGCCAGATCAGAGTCCTCCCTGGGACATTGCTCTTGGAGCTCTTAGTCCACTGAGGGGACTATAGATTGGGTACCATGGCTTGCTGGCAGGTACCTCGTTTTTATGTAGGAAAATTCTGTTAGATCGAGAATTCGGATCAAATTCTTGGGGTGATACCTGAAATCCATCTATCCCTGGACATTTCTGAAATTTGAGCCAAGAAACTACCTTTGTTTATTTATTTTTATTTTTTTAATGTTTTATTTATTTTTGAGAGAGAGAGAGAGAGCAAGAGTGAGCATGAGCAGGGGAGGGTTCAGAGAGAGAGGGAGACACAGAATCTGAAGCAGGCTCCAGGCTCCGAGCTGTCAGCACAGAGCCCAACATGGGGCTCGAACTCACGAACCATGAGATCATGGCCTGAGCCGAAATCAGACGCTCAACCAACTGAGCCACCCAGGTGCCCTGTAACTACCTTTGTTTAAAAAGCTAGCTTAATTTCCTCCCTCTTCTCTCCTTACCTTTTCTAATACCAGTAAAATTCTCTTGCTGATCACAAAATACTTTTACAAAGATTTTTACTGTAATGGCTACAGAGAAATGTGTCTTCATTACCACCCTTGGTTCTAACCATAAGAAAAAGAAAAAGAAAAAAAAGCCAGCTGGGAAAAAAAAGCTGGTTGATGTTATGTTTCTGTCACTTACAAATGGTATCCTAACTAATATACCCCCCTTTTATACACAAGGACACTGACAGTACAGTAGAGTGACTGCAGGAGCCTAATTCTCTCCACCGCGTTGGGATTTCTCCCTTCCCTCCTCCCCACTTCCAGCCTTTCTCTCTGATGCCAGAATGATCTTCCTAAACCACATGCACGATTGTGCTATCGCACTCTTTACAGGAACCAGCAACTCGCTATGTGCCTACAAGTGCAGCATGGCTCATGAGACCCTCAGAACGTGGTTTATGACTCCACACTCCTGCCCCTGCTTCTCCATATTTCTGCTCCAGCTGTGCTGAAGTACTTGTGGTTCCCCAAGCGTGTCGTGCCATTTTTCCCTTCCTTCTTTTGCCACCTAGAATCCCCTCTGTCTGGAATGCTCTTTAGGTCCTATGCAAAGTTTGTGCTTTTATTTGTCCTTCAAAATTAAGCCAATAAAAAAAACTGGTGATTGCCAGTCACCATCCCTTGCCCTGAAGGGGCTCAGTACCTCATTTGAATTCAACTGACTTCCCTGAGATAACTCAGCAGGGGGGCAGGAGAAGAACCCAGGTCTCCTGACTTCCAGCCCTGAGTACTCTGGACCCATAAGATCTGGAGCTAGAAAAGTGGTGGGCCCTTCATACCGCACTGTTCACAAAAGCACATCAGCTGCACTGGATCTGCAAGACAGTCATCCGCCTCCCTGGCATCTGGGATGGGAGCCGCGGACTTCATTACAGGAGTTTTAATGTGTTACCAATTATTGTTCTCGTGCAGGTTATGCTACTAATATAAAATGCACAATGCTGCTCCTTTACCTCTAATCTGTTCATATATAGTGGGAGCTCCCAGCTCTAAGCATCTGGCCTGCTAACTGCATAGTAAATAATAGTCAACATGCTGTAAGTCTTACTGAACTACTTGAATAAAATTGTTTCTGTATGATCAAGACCCTATTATTGTTATTAATAATATCAGCCATTGTGGACAGGTGCCTGAGCCCCACCGTGACCCAGTTTAGTAAGTAAATTGCCTAGTGTAGAGCCAGGTCTTGTGTTTTTAAAAGCTACTGTGGTGGGGCACCTGGTTGGCTCAGTCACTTAAGTGTCCTCCTATCTCATCATGAGTTTGAGTCCCTCATCGGGCTCTGTGCTGACAGCTCAGAGCCTGATCCTGCTTTGGATTCTGTGTCTCCCTCTCTTTCTATGCCCCTCCCCAACTTGTGCTCTCTCTCTCTCTCAAAAATAAATAAACATTAAAAAAATTTTAAAAAAGGCTCCTGTGGTGCTTCCAATGTGCAGGCAGGGGTGAGAATGAGAGAGAGAGAGAGAGAGAGAGAGAAAGAGAGAGAGAGAGAGAAGGCTGGTAAGTTCCTCCTTGAGGGGAGGTCTGGCTAGGGTTTACAAAATTTTTGAGCTATGGGCAAAAATAAAGTTATAAGGAGAAGATGTGATCTATTCTAAGAGTTGTGGAATAGATTTACTTTTTAATTGGTAAGGCTAAATGCTGCCTCTACCCCTAAACAATTTTTCTCCATTTTCATATTTCTTCTCCTTATCTCATTAGAATACCATCATAAAGTGTTGCCTTATTGCCAGGGCAACCTGAAGGGGTTCACCTAGTTACTTCAGCCTTTCATGAAGACTTTGTTCCACCTGATCATATGTGGTGTTTTTGGCTCTTCTTATTCTGGCGGTCGGAAGAATAAAAGAAAATTTATAAAAAAGGTCTTTTGGCTTCTTTTCCCTCTTCCCTTGGTCACTCCAAGGTCTCATCGGCCTGAACATCCTCTCTCTCTTTTCTTAAGTTAATTTATTTATTTGAGAGAGAGAGTGAGAGAGAGAGCAGGGGAGGGGCAGAGAGAGAGGAAGATAGAGAATCCCAATCAGGCTCCAAGCTGTCAGCACAGAGCCTGATGCAGGGCTCAAACTCATGAACTATGAGATCAGGACCTGAGCCCAAACCAAGAGCCAGACTGTTAACTGACTGAGCCATCCAGGTGCCCCTGGCTTGTACATTCTTATCTAAATGCACTCACTAAACCATTTTGTTTCTACATCTAACTTCTCCTAAATAATAGATTTCTCCTTCTGGCTAAAGTAACCCATATAATGATATTAAAAAAAAAAAAACAGTTAAAAGACCATCCTTGTTTAATTTTGCTTTGTGGCTGGTATACACAGAATCAAGCTCAAAGTATTCAGAGTCTATATATGTCTTGGCAAGTGGCAACAGGGCCTTCCTTGTTTTGAGCCCCATACATGGAAAACCAAACTCTCGAGAGCTGCTCTTATGCTCTGGGCTATGAGCAGTTCTATATTTATCCGTTCTCTGGGTCAGAGTTCCTATTTCCACTTCTCCACTTTTCTCTTGCAGTCGAGAAACTGATCTGCGTTCTACTCCGCATTCACCTCAGACCCTAAGCCATCCCATATCACAGAGGGACAACAAATCCTTGAGTCCCTCCAGAATGTGTTGTAAATAAAGTAAAATAGGCACAGCCCATGTTCTAGTGCCTGCAAAGACTGAAACAGAAATTCCTTTAAAAGTGTTACTAAATTCATGGTAACTTATGAATACATATTTATCCAACTTCAAATGGTGAAAGTACAGTGTCTGTTATGGTAGGAGGTGGAGTGAAAAATCTGTGAAAGTTTTTGGCTCTAACAAATGAGTCTCTGTCTCATTTTCACTGCTGTGCATCTAGATGCTGGCACGATGGTGCCCCTCTCCCTTTCCCTGCTGTCTGTGTTCACTTTACGATCATCGAATTGGTGAGTTTAGAGCAAAGTTCCTAAATTTGAGGGGCGCAACACTCTCCCCTCAAGGCTGCCTTGACCCTGAACCAGGTGTCCGTGTTCTCCCAGGAAGAGCAGATGGAAGCTGGGGGTGGCATGAGACAGCAGCATAGGCAGATAGGACTTGCAAAGAGCCGCAGTGCTGTCTCACATTTTTACTCCTGCTCAGATAGTTGAGGAATGTGGCTTGAGAGTTGGAAGGTGATCACTATATGATGGCAGGATCAAAGAGGGTAAAATAATTTGGATGCTGTTTCATTCTGGTTCCTCTTTTTGCTTAACCTACCATTCATTCCTTCATTTATTCACCAAAATTTTAGTGGGTGCCTCTTATGTGTTAAACAGTGTATTAGGCAATGGAGTTATAAAAGGCGGGAGACAGAAAAAGTAAATATGAAACAAAAACTGTCAGCACAGAACCAGCCACGGGGCTCAAACTCATGAACCGTGAGGTCATGACCTGATCTGAAGTTGGATGCTCAACCAACTGAGCCACCCAGTTGCCCCTTAAGTTTATTTATTTATTATGAGAGGAGGGGGGAGAGGCAGAGAGAGAGGGAAAGAGAGAATCCCAAGCAGGCCCCACACTGTGAGCACAGAGCCCATCACAGGACTTGGTCTCACAAACTGTGAGATTATAACCTAAGCTGAAATCAAGAGTCTGATGATTAACTGACTAAGCTACACAGGCACCCCCAAATGACTTTGTTTTATAGATTTCCCCCCACCTCTAGCCACCTCTTTTTATCTTTATAAAAGGAATTGTACTTGCAGTGGTAAAAAAGAAAATCATGGGGTTATTTCTAGTCAAATAGAATTTGCTCTAACAATTACAAAACAGTTATTAATAATTTAAAACATTTGCATTATGTTAAATTATAAAGTACTTCAAGTATATAGAAAAGAGCATAAATTTTAAATTTAAAATGAAAGCAAATTCTATGACCCATCGGTACTACTCCAAAGTATTTAAGAAAGAAAAACATCCACAAGAAAGCTTTGTACGAGAATATTCATGGCAGCTCTGTTCATAATAACCCCAAACTGGCAACAAGCCACATACCCACCAGTAAGCTGTGATATATCCAGGAAAGGAATACAAAAATAAAGCAAAAACAAAGGAACTATTGATAAATGTAACAACTTAGGTCAAAATTTAAAAAAAATACACTAAATGAAAGAACTCTAACACAAATAAGTACATTACATGTAATTCCATTTATGTGAAAATTTGAAACTGTGAAAACGAACCTGTGATGGCAGAAATCTAATCAGTTGTTATTTCTGATGGGTTTGAGGATTGACTGGGACTGAGCACAAGCTTTCTGGGGGTAATGGAAAGGTTTTCTCTTGAAATGCACTTGACAAAATGAGATTGAATGGTATCTCTAAGATCTGACCACTTTACTCTAGATATATTATATTTCACCTAAAAAGTAACAACATTAAAGGATACATCTTATAAAAATAACATGTTTCTGTCTCTTTCTGCATTATCTTGACAGAGCCTTGAGGGTAGGCAACAGTCTTACTCATTTTTTTTTTTAACAAAGTTGAATGTTTTATTATTAAACTATCTTCCTGCAAGGCTGTTGCTTTACTATATAGAAATAGCACCATTAAGCACAGTATATTGCAAAATTAAGATAGTATTGTTCTTTATCTGATACTATGCAACTAACAGACCTTTCTCTGCTGCCAGTTATTTCCAATGGATAGATCATTTAAGTATTTTGACCCCAAACCAGGGATAGATGTAAGCAAGTTATAATATTCCCTAAGGCTCAAGATATCAATGTTATCCTTCAATTACATAATTTTTATGACCTGTTTTTAACCACGGATGATTTCAGGATTCTGAAGATTATAACTGGAGCCTAGCCTAAATATCATAGGGTGTTGCAAAAAAGATACATATTGTGTAATCGGCTGCGATCATTAGAAAGTTAAAGGGTATCTTCTTTCATTAACATTGTTGCAGGTAGTTTCTTTTTGCACTGATATTGCTAAGAGCTGCTATTTTAAATCCTCTAGGCACCACTAATTTAAGACAACTATGCTAGATTAAATTGTTTCATACTAGTTTATTTAGGGGTTCATTTTCACTCAATAGATTTTATGTACTTCTCATACGCTTCTCACTCATAATTCACCCAGTTCTGATGGATTACTGAGTGTTCTCTTGATCAGCCAACCATCTTCATAACAAGATCCGATGACAAGTCCTGGATTTTCTTCAAGAGCTTCATTAATTCCAGTTACTTCTCCTGATAGAGGAGAATAGAATTCACTAGCAGCTTTCACACTTTCCAAAGCAACAAAATCCTCTTGCTTGTTGGTTCAGTTTTGTCCCAACTTCAGGCAGACTACAGCAAACGGTTCCTAGGCAACATTGCTGATTCCCACTGTTCCCAAACCATTTTTTGTTGTTATCCACTCATGTTTGTGAGTTTAAGCACGGAGCGCAAAACGGCGCCCCTGCACAGCGTGGGGGCAGCGCCCACTCCAGGGCCGAGGCCGGCGCAGGGGCGGGTGCACAGGCTGTAAGCAGCAGTCCTCATGCTCCTCACTGAACCTAGTGCTAAATCCGCAGAGTTGCCATGTCCCAGTCTTACTCATTTTTTATTCTCTTTTTATTTCAATGTCTACACCAGAATAAAGATAAAATGTTTGTTGAACGAATAAAGAAGGAAAATATGCTCTACTCGTCTAGTGGTTTCACATTTTAGTCTTAGTTGATTCCTGTAGTAGCCCTGAATTTATAGATAAGACTCAGGGAGGTGACGTGAGCCACCGAGGTCACAGAGCGGAAGAGTGGCACAGGTAGGACTTGCACATGGGACTCCTCATAATCATAATCCTCTGACTCCAAACCTAATGTTATATCCATGACATCCAATTCACGGCATTCAAATCCATTACTGCGTTATTTTCTCTGGCCAAGCTTGTCCACTCCACATATACCACTGACATATAACTTCCAAAGAAAAAAAAAGCATAAAAACTTCTTAAGAGGTAAAATTTAGCATTGTTTAATTGTCCTTTAATATGAATTCCACCATGTTTCATCTTTTTCTGCTGATTTCAAGTGTGATCTTGGTAAGTCTTGAGAAATATCTCACCTGAGATATGAGAGATAAAGAGAAATCCTTTCCATTGTTTTAAATCGGGTTTTCATTTAAGCTCCTGAGTGGAGCAGGCTTGCAAGCGGCCCAGTTAATGTTTAACGGGGTTGGCTATGAGAGAAAACCCATAATCGACTGTCTGCGCTTAACTTTCTGGGCCCGAGAAAACCTCTCTGCCATGAATTTAAAAAAAGTAACCTCATGTCAAAGCTGTAACAATCGGCATGTTGTTGGCTTTCATGCTGCTATGCCCGTTTAATGTGGAGGTAAGAGGAGTGACTCCTGTTTATTTAACACCTACTGTGAGTTGGGAGCCAGATGCATGACATTTGTTTTCTCTTTAATCTTTGCAACAAAAAATGAGGTTGGTATCCTGGCCCCATTTTACAAGTGAAAAACACTGAAGCTCTGAGGGTTGAGTATGGGATTCAAACACTACTCTCCTTCACTCCCAAAATGTGTTCCCTCTGCTGCTTCTGTGCTGCCTTCTCCGGTTGTTGCTTGATGCTAAATTCCTACCACAGCTTTAGAATGGATGATAGACTAATGTCCTCCCAAAGATGTCCATCCATATCCTACTCCCTGGAACCTGTGAATGTTAATTCACAAGGCAAAATTTGTAGATTGATTGAATTAAGGGTCTTGACATGGGAACATTACTCTGGATTATCTGGGTGGGCCCAACGTAATCACCACGGTCCTTATAAGGCAGGAAGGAGGCCTGTCTGTAGGGGTCAGAGTCAGAGAGGTTTGAAGAAGCTTGCCTGCTGGCTTTGAAGATGGAGGAGGGGCCATAAGCCAAGGAATGAAGGTGGCCTCTAGACGCTGGAAAAGGCAGGGAAATCTCTCCTAGAGCCTTCAGAAGGAACACAGCACTGCTGACATCTTGAATTTAGCCCAGTGATACCTATTTCAGATGTCCGACCTCCACAGCTGTAAGGTAATCATTTCGTATCGTTCTAAGCTACTTGGTTGGTGTTAATTTGTAGTAGGAGTAGGAAACTAATACAGAAAAGCAGAACAATTACACAATACAAAAATTATCTTGATGCTTTAAAGCAGCAAATTATTTTTTTTCTTTAAGTAGTCTGTATCTTGATTAGGAATCTTTATGGTGGATAACAAATTAAAATATGCTTGAATTATAAGAGTCTTAGTATGATACGGGTGTCTGGATGGCTCAGTTGGCTAAGTATCAAACTCTCAATTGTGGCTCAGGTCATGATCTCACAGTTGTGAGACTGAGTCCCACTTCAGGTTTGTGCTGACCATGGAGCCTGCTTAAGATTTCTCTCTCTCTCTCTCCCCCACCCTGGTTCATGCTCTTCCTTTCTTTCTCTCTCTCTCCAAAGAAATTAAAAAAAGAATCATAGTGCAATAGGAGAAAATCAACATTATCAAGACTCTTTTATAGAAATGGCAATAACAAACAAGGCAGGTTGCATTAAAATTCATGGAATGTTGAAATAATTTGCTAACCTATTACTTTCTCTACCATCATGGGCATTATCTGTTGCCATCTTAATTTACCATATTTATTACATTCATTCATCATTCATTTAACAATGATCAGGTGCATAGTATGCAGCAATCATACTACAACAATCTGTAATAGTACAGATATATGTGTAGGGACATAGGTAAGTGGATAGATAAACACACAAATTCGGTAGTGCTCTGAATTCTGACAGGCAGATTTTCATTTTCAGGGTTAATTCACTTACCATCTTTGAATGAGTTGGATGTATAAATGTTTAAAAGTTTATCAGGTATCTGATTACAAGAGAATATAAATAATTCAATACAGAAAATTACCCCTTTAGAGCTGATAGAAGTGGCAGGTAATATAAATTCAATATAATATAAATGAGGAATTTCAATTTTATACTAAGTTGCTTTGATGATTAATCTTTTTTTCAAGAAAAGAATTAAAACTCCTGCCAGAGAAAGAATGCTCTGACATCTATTAGATCTTATAAAAGTTTGATTTATTTCCTTGCTATCAGAGTTCATTTTGAAAGTTAGGAGAATATCTTGATGTTAAGCGATAGGAAGAATCATTCAGGCAATATAACAACTCAGTTGGAATTCACAGTCTCAGTCCAATTGCAGAGCCGCTCACTTACCAGTAGACTTGTTTAGCTCAGGACCAAAGGGTTTGCCTGCCGGTTATGAGGTGCTGTTTAGGGCCAAGATTAGTAGAAAATTTCATTTATATCTGACTTTGGCTTAAGAGTGCTATTCTAAGGGTCCAGTAACATAGGTGATCTCGCTGAGCCTCTTTTTTCCTATTAAATGAGAAGGACATGTTTTCTGAATCGTCTTCAACTGCTAAAATGGTATTTGATCCCAAATGGGTAACCATAGTTCATCTGGGATTTCCCACCACCATCACCATCCTAAAGGAGTTTTAATAAAAGTATCAATTAATTATCAATCAATAACATACTCAATTTAGATGTATATCGATGGGGCACCTCCATATTTAAGGACATTGCTATCTGAGGTTGAGGAGTATGAATAAATAAAGGGCACAGAGGATGCATCCAGTATTTTTTGTGTGAATTATGAAATGCTGGACAGTTTGGTGAGCAACTGTGCCCTTGTGATCCTTAGAAAAAGGAAAACATTTTCCTTTTCTCTGGATATATGAAGCCCCATGCCAGGGCACTTGTGTTTCAGCTCCCTCTGGTCTCCTTGGCTGGGTGACTTGGGACAGTGTACAACCCCGCCCACCATACTTAGCAACCGTGGTAAGATCATCCCCACTTCATAATCTAGTTGGAGAAATAGCACACCTACTCTATATTCAGTTCTTATGAGTTTCTTCTAATGGGTGCATTGCTAATTCAGTTTAGATCAAATCAGAGGAAGTAGGATATTTTCATTCTTAACAACTCTTGGGAGGAAACCACCATATGGCTGTTTGCAAACTGTTTTGTCAAGTTTGTTTTTAAATATTCAAAGTGCTTATGAATTTTACAAGCCTTGCATACAAAAGGGAGGTTGCTAACTCTCATCCATTCATTCAGCAAACATGTTTTGAGAACGGTTGCCAGGCACTGGGAAAACAGCAACTGATGGTAAACAAGCCAGCCGCCTTTTCTGCCCACATGGACAAATAGTCCGGCGGGAAAATGTAGTAAAATAGAAAACTCCAGATCCTGAAAGAGTCTTGTTATTTGCTAATATTAGGGATTTAGTGAGCAGGAGGACTTGGGGCAAGATGGTTGCCAAGGAAAACCTTCCACTTGGAAAAAAAGAACAGGTGTGGGGCTGTGGGTGTGCAGATGTGTGTATCATGGTACTAAGGCTTTCTGTTCTGCCTTTGAGAGGAAAAGAAGTTGAAGGCTTCCCCTTGGAAGAGATTGAATAGGCAGTTAGAGAATGCCAGCGGTACTTAGGAGAATTAAGAAGGCTAATGAGTTGGTCTTTTTGAGAAGACATAAGCGGGTAGTTAAGACATCAGGGGCCAATGCATCATGAGAGCCTGCAATCTGGACTATTTAGAAATCAAAGTAAGAAAGAGAAATGTCTATGGCTGTCTTTTACTTAGAAAAAGAACCAGTGATGAAATTTCCTTCATTGAGTACAGGAAATATTCTTAATATAAGTATTTCTATTTATTTCGATCATTCTCTAGTCTATGCCATTATGTTTTCCCTCAAACTTATGCATAAGCCTTGAAAATACTCAGATCCTTTGACCCAGCAGTTCTACACCCAGGACTTTAACCTAAAATCATCAGGCATGTAATCAAGAATGTACATCACCTGGAACTTGTTGGAAATGCACATTCTGGGGCTCTTCCCCACAACTAATGCCAGAGACTCTGGGTTCGGGGCCCAGAATCCTGTGTTTTCTAAGTGTTGCCTGGGATTCTGATGCAATCTAATGTTGGTGGCTAGGATTCCCCACTTTTTCTGCACATTAGCCTCATCTGGGAATCTTTTAAAACTGCTGGTGCTCCAAGCAACTGAGCAACCGTCTAGTGTAGTGGTGGGACTCCCTAATGGTGGGACCCAGGAATCAGTATTTTAAAATCCCCCAGATGGTTCCAATGTGCAGCCAAGTTAAAGAACCCACCACCTCATGGGCTGGATTAGCTCTGTTCTTCTAGGCCTCCTGTATGACCTTGCACTTCTCTTCTGTAACACTCGCTTGGTGTCACTGGGACCTGCTACATCCTGGCACCACTGAATGGTGACAGAATGAGTCCAACCATGCTTCGATGAGAGGATGTGTTAGAAGGATTAATTTAAAAATACTAATACCAAAAAATGTCAACATGATGTTGTCCAAAATACGACTGGGGCAATCTCATTTGAGTTCATGATGAAGGAAGATGGTCCTTCACATAGATGGAGGTTTCAAAGTGTAGGGACAAGTCCCCAGAACCACCCCTCACCCCGGTGCATGACCCACATCAAAATAACAGCCCTCAGTCTTTGTCTCTTTTCTTTCAGCCAGTCTTCTGTTCATGTTTTTTCAGACACAGGTGGACAGTGTGTGTGTGTGTGTGTGTGTGTGTGTGTGTGTGTGTGTGTGTTACAAAACAGGACGACTCCAAGTTACCAAATTTTAAAAGCCTCAACTCAAACACATTACTTGCCATTTTTCAGTGGCTGCTCCACTCCAGGCAGACTTAATATCCAGAGATCCTATTTCTTTTTACCATCAAGATGTATTTTTTTAAAAAGTACCAGCTGATGACTTTGGTTAAGTTCTCATCTGACTTAGAATGTCATTTGGAATTGAGGGATGAAACCCATGAAATGAAAATATGGATATTAAAATAGAGCAGAAAATGGACTATTTGGTTCTGCCAAAAATGCATCTGTTTAGAGTAAACTTAATAGAATGTTCTTTGGAAAAGTTATCCAGGGGAAGAAACCGAAAAGGTAGCTTTTTTCCCCTTGCTTTGCAATTCTTTACCTAGTGAGTGTAGTGCCTGGTGCTCCACAAATAGAGGGAGGAGACTAAATGGTTAATCTGCAGTAATTCATTTTAAAATGTTGTAATATGCTTTGTTCATTTTGAAATATTTCTGCTGTGTAAATAACTTAAAAATAACAGTCTTTTTGATGTACTCGGTATTTTTACTTGAGGTGTGTGTACCCACATGTATATACGTGGGCACGTAGGAATGGACATGATGGCATTATTGCTATTTCTAGGTCTCTGGAAAAATGAATCTGATGTGTAAACTTTTAAAGTATGTTAATTGTCTCTGTTATATAAATAAATCACATTCATTCTTCCACCCTTCATCCAGTTAGTCATTTCTTTCAACATTACGTAACCACATACCAGGCCCGATGGTAGGCCTGGGGTATGTGACCTAATAGGCCTGGCCCCTGTCCTTGTATTGTTGACTGTGTAGTGATGTCAACACCTGCGATCATCTATGACATTCTTTTGCTTCTGGGTTTTTGAGTCACTGCTGACTTGATGTGTGTATGTCTTATTTTTGATACCATGTTATTATGGATACTATCATTATTATCTTGATACTATTATTATGTATTATTTTTGATGCCGTTTTTTCCTGCCACTCTTAGATGAGCTTTCTAAGCAAGTTATCTTCCAATCTTATTCCAGAACAATGGGACATTCCAGAATCAGCTGGTGATTCTACAGTAACACAAACGGTCTGTTCTGCAAAATGTCTCCTTGGAGAGAACAAATGTTACACTATATAGTTCGTGGGTTTAAAACCTTCATGGTGCCTTAGTATTTACCTCCATTAAAAGAGGCGCTCAAGGAAATTTAAAATTAATAGATGCTATCTGGCTTGCCCATTGTTATTTTGGAGGCCTGTTACAGAAGAGAAATTATGCAAATGGCTGTCAGGCGGCTGCTACTGCACTCACACTGGGAATGCATTATAATTTATTTCTCAGAAACACTTATCTGGAGCAGATTGAGCTCTCAGCCATTTGCAGAGCCATGTCCCTTCCTGCAGATGATCCACTTTGAACTAATAAGTACCTTTAGAGGGTTGAGGTAGGAGGTGGGGAGGTGGGGAAGGAAGGCAGGAAAAATTACTGGGGCCCCATAATCTGGAAGGGTCAGGGGCAAATCCCTGGTAAAGATGCTTTAGCCAGTCCTGTCAATAACCTTTAAGACTATATCCTGCTGACCTTCTTGTTCTGCTCTTTCCTGAGAAAAACTGCCAGGGCAATCTCTCTCAAAGAAAAATTTCACTGTCACTCCACTGCTTATGAGATAGGGCTGCCTATCACTTCTGGCATCAAATTTTAATCCTCCAAGCCTCCTGAAAGTTCTCCCATCAACTGATTCCTGTAAACCTATTCAACTTCATCTCTTGATTATGCCTATGGTCCTTCTACTGCAACTAGGTCTTTTCCATATCCTGTTCCTTCATTCATTTGTTCATTCATTCATTCATTTATCCGGCAAACAAATGCGATGATCTAAGTTCAGTCCAACTATATGATGCTATAATTCTATAAGCTATGTGAGCATCTATTATGTGCACTGTGGGCGATACAAGAACACAGAACACATTATCCTTATTCTTAAGATTCTTAATGACAGTAAATGGAAATATGACAGGTTGAACTGAGTAGCGGAGGTAAGGTCTTCATTCTCTAAATCATGCTCTTTTACCTGCATTCTCTGAGTGCTGTTCTTGGTGGATTTCCTTCCCACCTGTCGACACTAATCCTTTTCACTCCTTCCTCAGAACCGTACCTAAATTTACCTACTCCAGGAAGCACTCCCACTGGAGTCTTGGTTCTGGGTTGAATGGACTCTTCCTCAGAAATTACGGATGCAGCTAATCCAAAGTTATTTGGCTCTTGCTGTCTGCTGCTTTGCAGAATTCAGCTTCTTTCACAGGCACGTCCACGCTCCCTCTGCGGAACAGAAAAGCGGCTCTCTGCACGCCGGTGGGCCCTGCCGTCCAGTTCCTAGATCCTCCTCTATCCTCTTAGCCTGGGGCTCTGCACACAGTCCAGGACATGCTCCTGATTGCTGTTGACAGGCACTTTTCTTTCCTTGGGTCCCCCGGATGCATCTGCCACGTACAAAAAGTGAACCTGCTACAGGCTTTGCCTAGTCCTTGACTTAGAAAAAGAGGAGTAGTTGGTGGCATGTCTGGAATGAAGGGACAATGCAACCTAAAGTTGGGGGAGTATAAAATTGGAGATACTCCATGATGTGCACATGGGGTCTGGGAAGATGGTTTTGTTTCTGCTGCTTGTGCTGTAGGAGACACTAAATAGATTAGGTTAGCTACCAATTAGCATCATGTTAATCTTCGCTAGGAGGGAAGCAAAGCCACCAAGGACTTGGTAGATTTTTCAGCCCCTCCCCCCCGTAGCTGTCTGAGGCTAATACCACTTGGAACCTGGGTCAGAAAATAGTCCTCGGCTGACGATGTGTCATACGTTCTGGTCCATCTGCTCCTCAAAGACACCATTTTCTGGGCATGAAGTGTTCTGCTGCTTTTTGGAGGTGTAAGAATCCAATCTCGGATAAGCCGGATTCAGAAAATAGGTCATCGGTGTGAGTTGCAATTATTTTCGTTCCAGCTTTCTTCTGTGCTTGCTTTAGATTGCTTTTCTGCAAAGGGCCGGAGCAGCTGCCTTGGCTGGTGTGCAATAGAGGCGGTGATGGCCACTCTACCTTCAGGCCCTTATGAGGCACCAGCCAGATTCCTAGGTCCTCATGGCTACCATCTGCTTTTTGTTGGGGCTGTTAAGGTCCCATTAAAGGAGTGAAGAAAGACCCTCCTCGAGTATTGATTTTTCTCTCTCTCTCACACACACACACACACACACACACACACGCACACACGGAGCACAGTTCATAGCCACTTGATTTGCCACCTGCAGTTTATAATAGAATGGACGTGTGGGATTATAAACCACTTTATTCTGCACAGAATTTCTCAGCTTGAGGCCAAATTGAAGGGCATTAGTCATCCGTAATTTGCAGTTATTTTTAATGTATTTTATTCAGAGAGGTTTAAGAGAGCCGAAGCTAAGATAAATTTCCCCATGCTTTGGTGAGGAAGGGAAAAATCTGATCATTTAGTTAATCATTTGTCATAGCTGTGCCTTATGTATTGTTCTTAAGTGAGTGCAACGTCCTGACTGATTTGTGATTTGGTAACATGACAATCTGAATATTAGATAAATTCAATTATGCCACGATTCTTCCCTCTCTCCCCAATATTTATATGGGTTTATGGTTTAAAATTCATAGTACATTAGAGAAGGGAACCTAGAGATGAACTCAGAGATCATGGGAATTGCCCAGGGAGCCCTGGCAAATGTCAGTTCCTGCCCTGTCCCAAGATTCAGTGTCAGCGGCCCTGGGTTTGAGTAAGTGCTGTGAGTTGTGCCTGGAGCAAACTTCCCTCCACCTCATTCTTCAGATAAGGAAACAGAGGAACAAAGAGCTGAAGAAGTATCAGATTTTGCCCAGAGGCACCTGGGTGGCTCAGTTTATTAGGTATCTGACTCTTGACTTTGGCTCTGGTCATGATCTTAAGATTAGCGAGATCCAGCCCGGAGTCAGGCTCTGTGCAGACAGCCTAGAGCCTGCTTGGATTCTCTCTCCCTTTTTCTCTGCCCTCCCCACCTCCTTGCTCGCTTGCGCGCGCGCTCTCTTTCTCTGTCTAAATAAGTAAATAAATAAATAAATAAATAAACTTAAGGGAAAAAAAGATATTGCCCAGATCCCAAAAGTATAAGGTCTGCTTTCGAGTTCAGTGCACGTCTCACCAGCCACGAGAGATCCTTACTTTCCCGGCTCTGGAGGTAGCCTAGCACTGCGAGGCGACCAGCCCCTCCCGCAGGAGTGGAGACCTGGTTCCCTTCACGGGCAGGTGCAGGGGGGAGCGCATTGCTGCTGCTTCCTGGCCTAGGGGTCTTCCTCCTGCGAGGGCTGCCGTAGGGTCTCTCTCTGCTCCCTAGGGCCAGCTGCCCAACTGGAGGTCCAGGGTAAGATTCAACAGCTCAGAAGCACACAAACCAACTTTTTACATTTTTGTTGTTGCTGCCTCTTGCGATGCCCCAGGAAGGGCCCGGCCCTGCGCAGGGGCCCCTCGCAAAGCTTACCTCCGCCTGGCAGCGGTCCTCCTCACTCCTCCCCCAACCATGACCTCTGTACCCCTGCTGGTGACGCCTCAGGGAACCCCAGCCCAATCCTGCACACTCAGCGCACCCCCTCAGGCTCCACCGTGAGCATGGTGGTTCC
>PJEM01009939.1:0-66844 GCA_004023845.1 Helogale parvula | reverse complement strand
TGCATTCTGACTCACACGCTGTCACTCATTGGTGTGAACCCTTGACTGGAGTCCTTGACCAGAGAACGGAGTGAAACGTGCAGTCAAAGGTGCCCTAAGGTCACCGAGCTGAGGGGGAGACTTCCAGACAAGGTGAGCTGAGTGCTTATTACACACCAGGGCACTTGACCTCAGTCCCCCCAGTGACTGAGGAGCGACTGAATAGATAAGGCAGCAAGTGACACTCAAAAGGTCAAGTTGAGAATCCAAGGTCCCACTGCCGGCAAAGGACACAGATGATATATAAACCTAGGACTCCAGTGTTCATTTGGGAATTCCAACTCCCCATAAAGCTGCGCACAGACACAAGACTTTGTGAGCCTCGACATTTTGTGATGTGTATTTGCGCAGACTTTGTGGAACTTTACGGGGCACGTGATGTTTTTCTTCCTACGGAAAGCATCTCTTCTGAAAGGTGAAACACGTAATAACCAAGCAAAGCAATTTATCTTTCTGAATTAAAAACCTATTTTCTCTGGCATATTCAAAGCAAACAAACAAGTCTTAGTTTGGCCAAGGGTTTCCATATTGAAGTCTCTTTAAAATACATCTCTCAAATTTTTCACTAATATCTTACGGTTTTATAAACATTCCCTAAAGTATCGTTTTGATATCTACATAGTAAAAGCCCCCATGAATACTAATTAGCAATTATAATTTTAAGTAATCTGTCAAGAATTTTGGAAAGTGCTACTCCAAATGGAAACTAACCTCTTTGCTGATGACAAAGGGTGTGTTTCTTCAGCAAGCACGTCAGCAACAACATTATTTTTACAGCGCAGAGAATGCACAGCATGTAAGAAAACTGGATGCTGATTAAGTGCAGTGCTTCTATATTTTAGGACTCAGTGGCTCAAAAATCCAAGTGGGCAATAAGAAAATAGCTTGGGTGGATGGTAAGTGAAAGCTCGGTCAACTAGAACGGGATTTTGGCTACTTAGCCGCAGTGATCATGATCCGAGCACTTTGGAATACAGACTTAGGATCTGTTAGGTCTGCCTCAAGTCTTCTAACCAGACACTTACATAACAGCACACTTATAACCAGGTACGGGCCTCACACTCCCTCTTTCAGCTAGTCTCACTGGTTAACTGGTTCACATCAAGACTATGGAAAAAGTTAGCATCTTTCTGGGGGCTCACACTTATTTTAAGTTATGGCCCCTGTGAAACGCAATCAGGACTCTTGGATTCCCCGCATCACACAGAGGGGAACAAGGGCCCCAGTTGAGGACTGTTACAGAAGCAAAATGGACAATGAGAACAACGGGAAAGCCATAAAGGGGATGGACAGGAATGCGGGGCAGAAACAAACAAACAAAAAAGGCAAAGCTCCTCTTCAACATCATGCAGAAATCCGGACCAGTCAACAGAGGGTTACTCTAAGGGTTGGCTCAAGAAGAGACATCTAAGTTACACTGCCGTAGGTCTTTTTACACTATCCAAATGTTTTAATATCATTAAGTAGTTAAATGGCTTCTTACCATTGAGACAAGTTTTGGACATTGGCTACTAAATAGTGGTATGTTTTGCTGAGCCACGTGACATACCAAAACCAGGAAAATACCCCAACTATATATTATATTTTGCTTTTGATGCACAGAAAAACAAAATGATAATATATGGGTTTTCTTCTCCTAAGCAGTAGATAATAAATTTTCTGGGCTTACACACACTTCCTGTTTCTTCATCTAGAGCCCTTAGAAATGACACACTTCTACCGAGAGATGCCATGCCAGTTCTAAGACGCTGGGTGTAGTTATGACACACGCAGGCATGCGGAGAGGTCGGAAGCTGGGAGCTAACTCTTGGAGATACACCTTATTAGCCTTCCCGGGGTGCTAATAAATCTCCACTATGCGGTGCCGCCTGGAGAAGCCTGCCTCCTTACCTTTGATATGGGGAATGAAGTGGTGTCGGAAGGGGGAGTTGGGGCGGGAGTCGCTGTGGGCGGAGCTGAGGCTGCTGGTGCGCAGGTGCACACCAGGAGACAGCAGCTCTGTGCGCAAGGAGCCAGGGGCAGGGCGAGGTGGAAACAAAAAGAAGAACAGAAATTAACACGGGAGCAGGGACACCATCATCGGTTCCAAGGGAGGGCGAGGTGGGGTGGGGGGATAAAGAACGTTAATCAGGAGTCTGAAAAAGGAGGAAGGAAAAAGGGTTAAGAACGCACCTGCTAAGGGTTAGGCAAAGTGGGGAGAGTGTGCAAATA
Source organism: Helogale parvula (assembly GCA_004023845.1). Taxonomy (NCBI): domain Eukaryota; kingdom Metazoa; phylum Chordata; class Mammalia; order Carnivora; family Herpestidae; genus Helogale; species Helogale parvula. The sequence continues at coordinate 64,594 of PJEM01009939.1, read as the reverse complement.
GGTTCAGGTTGGCACAGAGTCACTCTCTGCGAATAAATGGCTTTATGAGAAGGAATGGCCACGGGGACATCCTCTGTCAGGATGACACCAGCTACTGCTGAGCCAGTGCGGGCACGTCACTTAGACGCAGAAATAGCTGCTTTTAAAAAACACCTGGCAAAACAGAACCCCCTGACATGCATGTAAAAAAAAAAAAAAAAGACAATCATTTCCAGAACCTTGAAAAGAAATACTTATCTGTAAGGGTCAATTTTTTTTTTTTAAGCTGCAAACTTCTCCCAACAGAAGCTTAATTTATTCTGCCTGCGGAGAAGAAGGACCCATTTGTGCTCCCCAGGTGGTGAAGAGCTACTTATGATCCTGAGAAGCGTCTGGTGGCAGCGTTGTGGGACTGGCAGCTTCCTGATCTTGGAAGGAGAAGGGACCATTAAAACCAAACCCAGCCCTGGGGACATGCCTCACGGAGTGGATAATCAGAGCTATCCTACACCGACCACAACTCTGCTGGCAGAACCCCGCCGACTCCACTTGGCAAGGATAGATCTTGAAAAATTAACTGTGAGCCCTAATAATCGGATGTCCACAATATATTGTGAGGAGGAGAAAGAGCACTTAGAAAGAGGAATGTCCTGAAGGCTGCTGGCATCAGAACCACGGCCGGAACAGACAGACACTTTCAGTGCTCAACAGTGACGTGATCTTTTAGGGAAGTAATGTCCCAGGCTGACCACCCCCTCGCGATCTGGGGGTCTATGGAACAATGATTTCCCTGTAGCCCCACGTCATCCTGACAAGGTCACGGCCATGGCCTCAGTGACCTCAGCATATGCCTATAAGGAGGGAGAGTCACACAGAGGATGTCTTGTCCCTCATGTAGACAAGGGCTTAAATCCAGACCCAGGTCCGGGGCATGAATAAAATGAATATAGCTGTCTATGAAGAAAAAAAAAGAATCCATTTCCTGGAAAATTCTCATGTAACATAACTCTACAAATACCAAGCACTTAGGACCTAGGGAAAACTATACATATTAAAGAATCATATGCTAAAAATTCAATCCTCTATGAGCATTCAATCTCTGGCTTTAAGGAAAAGATTGCAGCCTTTTTATATTCTGTCCGTTTCCTCTGGTTTTATTTTATAAAATAAGTTAGCATAGGAGTCTGTTCTCATCAGCCTGTGCAGAACAAGAAGCTTCAAATGAAGTCTTCAGAGATGTATGCTGCCACCAAGTTTGTTTAGACGCCAGAGGGGCGCCTGGGTGGCCTAGTCGGTTAAATGTCCGACTTCAGCTCAGGTCATGATCTCACTGTTTGTGGGTTCGAGCCCCGCGTCAGGCTCTGTGCTGACAGCTCACAGCCTGGAGCCTGCTTCAGATTGTGTGTCTCCCTCTCTCTCTGACCCTCCCCTGCTCATGCTGTCTCTCTTTGCCTCTCAAAAAAATCAATAAAAAACATTAAAAAAAAAAAAGAAAGCAGAATCTCCCTGTGGGAATTTACTTCCCAGGGAACCCTGGGTCTGTGCTGGGATCTCCATTCCTCTGTTCCACACACGAGACACCCACTGATAGTGACCGGGACGCCACCGTGCACACGTGGTCACCTGAAGTCCACCACTATTTGATATTCTCTATCATAATACGTCTCTACTGTTTTTCTTTTTTCTAAGTCTCGTTTGAAATCTATGGGCTGGAATGGATCTGAAAAGCTATCAAATACAACCCTGAGGTGGTATGTAATACTTCCTTCTAGAAGGGGCGTAACGAAGCCTGTTTAGTAACACCGTGTGCCTGGATCAGGGAAACACAATAAACCCACCAACAAATGCCTAATGCTGGATGTTAGATGAGGCCGATGTGCCTCTTGGGCACGACACATTATTTTCCTTGGAGATCTTCATTGTAAGTCTCAAAGTGGTGGGATTTTTCTTCAAGTCTAAAAATATTTTTAAAAAAGACTCTCTTGCTTCCTGTTGTGTGCTGTCAACATGTAATTATTTACTAAATCGCAATGAATAGAACCATGAAATAACACAAACTGTAGTTGGGTATCATTTTTTTTTCTTTTGTCTGGGAAAAGGGGAGATCTATTTGGCGGTTTGATTTTTACTGCACTGTCAGTGGTGGGGAAGAGAAAAACCACACAGCAACACTGACTATTACACAGTGAATCTCGGGAACAGGTGCCCTTACCAGGTCTGTGAAAATGCTGGGGAGAGCGAGACGTGGTCGGAGTGTAGCTATGGCGGCTGTAGACGGGGGAGTTGATGGAGCCCTGGCTGGTGGACCGGTGGATCACCTGGTCCCGAGCGTCCTGGTAGCCCTGGAAAGAGAGTCCGGGAAAGCGGGCGTGTGAGACACACCTCCGGGCTATCCTCAGGTCCCAGGGAAGTCAGGTTCTACGAAGGTTGCCCCCGGAACTCTCCATCTGTGCATGTACACGTTTTAGGGCCATGTCCTTAAACACGTATGCAAAGGAGCATCCTGTGGTGAATGCCCTTTGTTTGAAACTAGTGGTACTTGTATCTGGCCAAATTTTAAGAAGTAATATTATAAATCCCAGTGTTGATAGAGCTCTGGGAAAGGGGAGTAACTCCGATGGCCACATTTATACTGTGTTTTTCAGTTTCACAAAGTGGGCTCACATACATCATTTCATCTGGTTTGCAGACTAAGAAGGGTCGAACACAAGGTCTGACCTCCCTTCTCCACAAATGGAGACCGTCTCAGAGCAGGCGGGAGGCCGCCGAGTCGGTGCGTAGCTCCTGCAGGCAGAGCCCACCGCCGGCCTAGCCTCCCGGCTCTCACCTGCCCCTGTGTTCTGACCGCCAACCCACACCGTCCATGACGTTGATCTGGTGATGTTTTCAGCTGAGTTTCCTGGAGAACAAGCCGGTGGCCTCAAACCCAGGGAATTCTACTTCCCACTTTGAGAAATACATCCCAAGGAAAAATAAAAAGGGATCTTCAAATGGAAAAATTTGCTCAAAGATCCTTATCATACCACCGCTTACAAAGATAAAACTTTCTCAACAAATCAGGGAATGATAAAGGGAATGAGTCATATCAATTCAACGGAATAATATACCACCACTAGTATCTGAGACACCGTATTTCTGTTGTTGTTTTGTTCAATGTCTTTCTTCAAGAATTCCAGTCTAGGAAAACTCCCCAAATCCCACCCACTATAATTTTCAAAAATGGCACTTACTTCTGCAGATGGAGTAGGCGATAAAGTCCTTGGAGACTAGAAGAATAAGAGAAGATTTAAAGTCACAACGTTTGTTCATTTGTCGTCAGTTTCATTAGTTGTGATCGGAACCACCTGGAAACAGGCGGCTTCAAACTCCAATGCCAGCTCCCCTGACCCATCCCCTCTTTTGGTTCAGTGAGTTGAGAATAAGCCCAGACAGGGACGTGAAAACCAAGATTCTGGGAGGCTGGCACACATCACTGCCCAAGAACTGTGGGTTCTGATAAATACATTATCATGCTTTAGGTCCTTAAGCTACACAAATTTCCCCGCAATGCTCAAACTATGCTCCGTTTACTAGATGAGTCACAGTGTCTGTCAAAACACAGAATTCTGGAAACATAGTTGTTGATGGACGCATAACCACGGCAATCACGTAACATCATTTGCTAACAGGCCGGAGATGACCAGGTCCGTGGCATCCAGCTCTGGTGGGCTTGCCAACCTCACCATTGGTCACCTGCTGCCTTTCATCCTTCCCAGCATCCTTGGGGCAATCAACAGACCAAACCCTCCCTCACCTCAGGGTCTTTGCACTTGCTGTGCTTTCTGCCAGCAGTGCTTCTTCATTAGGACACCCGTAGGACTCACTCCCTTCTTCAGTGAGGTCTCCTCTCACATGTGGTGCCACACGGTGCCTTCTGGGACTCTCCTATTTAAAGGAGCAAGCCAGGGGCACCTGGGTGGCTCAGTCGGTTAAGCGTCTGACTTCGGCTCAGGTCATGATCTCACAGTCCATGGGTTCAAGCCCCTTGTAGGGCTCTGTGTTGATAGTTCAGAGCCTGGAGCCTGCTTTAGATTCTGTATCTCCCTCTCTCTCTGCTCCTCCCCTGCTTGCTCTCTGTCTCTGTCTCTCAAAATAAAGACATAAAAAAATTAAAAAAAAAAATAAAGGAGCAAGCCACCCCCACGTGCGTTTTCCTTACTCTGCTTCATGATCCGTCTAGCATCATATCCTGTAAAACTGTATTATGTCTGTTTACTATCTGTCTCCCACATTCGGCTGCAGGCTCCACGAGGGCAAGAAGTCTGCTCCTTTACAACGAAGTATTCCCAGGGACTAGAGCAGCTCCTGGCACCTATTAGGTGCTCAACAAATATTTCCTAGTGAATGAATGAATGTTTACAATTAAAATGCAAAAAAGTATTCAAAGAGAATGAAATGTAAAGGAAGTATTCTAATTTCTCAGCTTCAGAATTTGGCCCTGACCAGCCCCCTGCCCGTTCACAAGAAGCTTCCGGGCTCCTTTGCACCACAGATTCCTCACGTGCCGTGGTCTGGCTGCAGCCACAGCCTCTCCCCGGGGCGTCTTAGCTGGGTGAAGACGGGCTCTGTGAGGGCAGGCGCAGGCCTGACCCTGCTGACAGAGGCTTCTGGACCTGCCCTACTCATGCCTTCTGAAGGCACAAATGGCTACACAGTCAAGTTTATTCCTCTGGTGTTTCTAAATTGGAAATACAGGGATTCTTTTTTTTTTTTAATTTTTTAATGTCTTACTTGTTTTTGAGGCAGAGAGAGACAGAGCATGAGTGGGGGAGGGGCAGTGAGAGAGGGAGACACAGAATCCGAAGCAGGCTCCAGGCTCAGAGCTGTCAGCACAGAGCCCGACACGGGGCTTGAACCCACGAACCATAAGATCATGACTTGAGCTGAAGCTGGACGCTTAACTGATTGAGCCACTCAGGTGCCCCAAGGAGATTCTTTGGGAAACGTGTTAAAAACTAAAGGAATAAATAATCACATAAAGTTTCCTAAGTTGCAAGATGCATGTGCTGGGAAGAGTTTACAAATATGTCGGATTTCCAATCCGGGGGCTCCTCCCATCGAGATTCTGTCCTCGGAGAAATGCACAGGTCATCACGCCAGGTTATGACGGGATCGATGCTGGGATCCCCACTATGAGAGATGCCAGCGTTTTTGTTGACCACTTAAGTGCCGGGTACTGTTCTAATCAAAATATTTCACTTAATCATCAGGGAAACTTCTGAGGTAGGCATGACTATCTTGAGTTTACAGATGAAACGGAAACACGTATTTTTCCCAAAGTCGTATGGCTAGTAAATATCAGAGTCTGACCTGAAACCCTGAAATGTTCACTTCAAGGCCCAAACTTTAGTCCTTGATATTTTACTGCTCAAAATGGAGACTGGGAAACGCACACATCCCCCCAAACCTAAAACCCCATAAAGCAATTCACCTCCCCCCACTTATCTGACTTGAATATTAGAAAATTTTCATCCACTTGCTCCAGGACCAGCCCCTATGCACTCTGTTCAGTAACGTTCCTTTTTCCTTTATCGCCCTACGCAACTCTCCAGGTCCCAGTGGGAACTGAACAACCCAGGCCAATCAACCTGCATTTGAACAGCTGAAGGTGCAGTTACAGGCCTGTGACCACTAGGGGGCACTACACGAAAATGGATACCTTCCTGTCCAGCGGGCCATTTCAACACAGAGCTATCTATGCTCCGGAATAAAACCCAAATGGAAAAATAAACAAAAAGAACAACATATATTACAGTTATGAATAAATATAGGCATCTTTACAAAACAAATCTTCTACAGGTATATGATTGAGAACAAATTAAACAGAATCACCATGTTTTCATGGCTTTTTTTTTCCCATCTAAGATCTCAAAGCGCTGTGTGCTGTTAAACAGTGTACAGTCTGTTTTAACTTTGAACAGCTAATTTCAGTCCTATACTTGGGGAGCATCTCTCTGGACTCAAAATAGTCTACACTATAAATGATTCCAATTTTAAAAATAAAGAGGGAAAAATATTTAGATCAAGTTGAACATGCCAGAGGAAACCGACCAGAGCCCTCATGACCCAGGTAGGAGGTGACAGCAGGGAGCCCCCAGCGCTGGGAAGGGATGGGAAGGACCCCAAGGGGCTGAGAGGCTGTGCCCCAGCCTCCAGACCACTGATGTTGAGAGAGCATTAGTAAGCCTCAAGGGGACAGGTAATGACCACAGTAGCCGCTGTCATTTGCTGAACATTTACCATGAGCCTGACTCTGCTAAGTGCTTTAATAGATTAGTTTATACAGATTAGTTTTAATAGATAATAAATTATCTAGATATTATATAGATATTAACTTTTAACAGATGGTTTATTTAATCCTTCATTTACATCCTCTTAGGTGAATTCTGTCATCCTATTTTATAGCTGAACAAACTAGGGGTCAGAATGGTGGTCACATGGCCAAAGTCACACAAGCGGCATGTGGGAGCTCCCTGGTTGAGCCCAGGTAATCTGAGTCCAGAACGTGGTCTCACATCACTGTGCCACACTGTGGTCGCCCCCTCTCTACTCTTCCTGTTGTCGCACATTCGAACTGTCTTAAGATGCTGCAGATTGTAGCTGTCATGATTTAGGGTGTATGTTCTCTTTCCTCATGATCCCCATGAAGAGACTTGAGTCTGTCCCCTGATCAAGACCCCCCACCCCCCGCAGACTCTTCCCCGTTATTCCCTCTGCCCAGCTCAGATTCTCCCCTGACGATGTTGACTTCCTTCCTGGACAACCTTCACTGTTATTTTCTCCGGTTGGTCTACTCCTTCACCCTCTGTCGCCTCCCAAGCCCAGGGATGGGGTGATAGGTTCCTGAGTACCTCAAAGCACCTAGTAGGAAAGCCTGCAAATAGTAGGCAGTCCAAAAGACCCTTGGCCTTTTTTGATTCCAATCAGTTCTTAACACATGTGACAAAAGTTGTTGTATAACTCAGAGCTTCTAGAATTTATTACCTCTCCCAGGCTCTGCCTCTCCTGTTTGTCCTCATAGCCCGAAGTGTAGAAAGGCTCATAGGTAATAAGATCTGGACGTTCAATATCGTATATTGCCTTGACCTTGGGAATGGCTGCTAAATCCTTATAATCCAGGATTTCATTGTCCACTTTTGCCTGGCAAAGTTAAACAGAAAGAAAAATTACTCTTCAGTAATCTCTTTGAGGAACTATTGTTAGTGCATTTCATGTCCTGCTCAAAAGGTGAAGATCTTAAAAATAAACAAAAATCAAGACATGTTGCTTAGTTTGAAAACCAAAAGCATTTTGCTTTAGAAAGTTGCTGATTTATACAATACATTAATCACATTTTTTAAAAAGTCATCCAAAGCTTAGGAAAAAGTCTATGTAGAATAAACTAAGGAGAAAAGCCTAAAAACCTTCAGGGTAATTTTCCTAAATTTATTACAGAGATGGAAAAGCTCAAACAGATGGTCAAAAAAAAAATCCTCCCAGATGGCTAAAAACAAGAACTGCATATTTGATAAACTAAATATTTAAATACCTTTGTGGTAGAATTTAAGAATCCTCAGTATCAGCATTCTGAAATGTATAATTAATCCCCAAGTATCTATATCCCAGTTAGGCACAGCAAATTTTCAAGTCCTACATAGCATTACTGCATTTTACAGGTCACATGGCTATTGGCATATCCATTAGTTACCCGAAGGAAAACATGATCGAGAAGGCTGATCTTCAAAAATGAAAACTGGGTCTCATAACAGAAATAGAAGTCATGTCCATTTATTCTATTTTGGATCACCCCCTCCACTATCACAATCTGCTACTTTACCTGTTTCGGAAGTCTCTTTTCCAGAAGTAAATACTTACGTAGATAGTATGACCCGGAGAGCCAGGAATACTGGAGCCTGGTCTAGAATAAATGCTTTCAGAGGAAGTCCGGGTAGGCTGTAAAATTAATGGTGCCTTGTAAGATTTCAGACCACGACTTCAGAATCAAGACTGCTCTGCATCCCTAGCAGTTACTGAAAACTAAGCTGGCTAAAAAAAGACTTGTGACTATTCTGAGGAAGGGAAAATATAATCTAGAAAGAACGAAAAAGGAGAACCGGCTTGAGCAATCAGCCTTGAACATGCATTTGGGGACCTTCCTTTTTACTGTCTCTTCCTGGTCCCTCCAACGCCTTCTGGTCTATGGTCACACACATTCCCCTTCACTCTGTTGCCAGGATCCCAGCCCCAGTCACCAGACAATTGCAGTGACCTTCTCTGCAGGTTTCCTGCCTTTGTTCTTGCCCTCTTCAAATCCCCTGGAGCCCAAGGGCCAGAGAGGTCTTTTAAGAACAGAGTTTAGAAGGTTCCTACCCTGTTTTTGGTGTCAGCAACCCCTTAGAATAAAGTCACAACTCCCAAGGCCTCAGGGTTTTGCTCCTGTCTTCCTCTCCCCCTTCTCCCTCACTACCCACCATCACTCATGGAACACAGAGCACGTCCATGCTTCAGGGTTCTTATCCCAGCTCTGCCTGAAATGCTCTGATCCCCAATGTCACTGGTATCTTTTTCCTCCTTCAGTCTTGGCTTTAATATCACCTCCTCAAAGAAGCCCTCCCTGATCTTTCAATCCAGAATGGTTATCCTTAAGTTCTCTCAGTGACGTTCTTAGTTTTCCTTCATGAATACAATTTGTAATTCCCACGTTTACTGTTGGTTGGCTGGTTTTCTGCATCGTGTGTATTTTCCTTATGAAGTTTAGTTACCACCTCTGCCCTCACAGGATTTAATTTTTTCACCATGTATATGCCTGATGTTTCACACAGGTAAGTAAAGGCATGAATGCTTGTTGAGGGAATGAGCTAGAATTTATTGTTTGTAAATACTCACTTTGTGGATAATTGGCTCACGTTAATTATGTGACATGAGGCTATCCCCACAGAGGGTCACTGAGTCACTGAGGTAAGGTTAGTGATCAGTCACTCAGAAAGAGAAAGGAAGCCAGACTTTATAATATATGCCTCAAGGACCCTGGTGGTGACGGCAGTGGGCAGGAAATGTATAAAGTAGGGTTAATTGCCTCCCACCCTGCCTGGCACATTCTGGAAACCTCTGCAAAGAAAACCCAAGGCCTAGTCTTGAAAGACTTGCTCCCCTCCAGACAGATATTTCCCGGAGCGGAGAATTTGCAGTTGTACGTTAGAAATACGATCTTTCCACTTCGGTACTGCTTCTACTGATATTTGGCATCTAGAACATGAGTGTAACTGAGCCAGAAAACCTCCTCTAAAAATAAGGATGTCACATCACTATGTATTTCATGTCTGAAATAATGAGAGCAAACCCACCTGGCCAATTCAAGTCAGGCAGTGATTAGGCTCTACTGGAATTCACTTGAGGGATGTGAAGTATTGTTTTCATGTCTTTGAGATACGAGGGGCGGAGCGGGGGTTGGAGAAATCACACTGCACAGTGGAGGTGTGGCAGGCTCCTTGTTTCTGGTCTCCCTCCCTCAGACCTGCCACATACAACTACCTTCCTCCTACACTTAAATTTTCTAATCACATGCATGTCTCAATACAAGAAAGTTCTCCATTCTGAGTCCACAGAGAAAGAAAGGATTCACAGGGTAGCACTACTCAAAAAGTCCAATTCCTTGACCTGTTTCTCAATGAAATGGAAGCGTGACACAATCAAAGCGTACCCTTCTTTAAGAAGAGAGGTCACCGCTTAATAAAGCTGACCCAGGATGCCTCTCTGTGGGGTAACTCTGCCCTAGAGGTAGCCCTTCAGTTTAGCTTCAAGTGGCCAGGAGGGAAGATGTGCCAACTCAGTGTCAGAATGAAACCCGATAAGTAACAACCCAAGAATATTAATGGGAGCTAACGTGTGTCGTCTGCTTACTACGTGGCAGGCTCCATGCAGAGCATTTCTGAGGCTTGATCTCCCTTCGATCTCAATAACCCCTTGAGGAAGACATCTGTCTTACAGATGAGAAAGAAGTATGCATGCCCCAAGCTACACAAGTACTCAAGCGTCTGGATATGAACCCAGACACCCCAGAGATGGAGTCCAATCTCTTAGCCCCTGCACTAGAACCTTCCCCATACCAGAGGGCAAATGTGACCATTTATTTCTCATGAACACAGCCATGGGACAGATGGGGAGAACGTAAAAAACAGACTGAGATCAACTAGCAGAAGAGAATGCCTGCCAACTGAAAATGTTTTTTATTGCCATTAGCTCCAGAGGAACCCTGCCGAGGCTCACCGTGGTGGGGTGTGATCAGACAGGGTGGATGTCTTCCGGGACAGCCAGACGTCTTTAGTTACTGGCGTTGCTATGACAAAGTCTTGTTTTCATTAACAAGTGGTTAGGACATTGTGTGAATAGCCAAAGAACACATGGACCTTTGGGGTCTCTCCCACATCACTCATTCTATTTTTGCCAAATATGGGCAAGAGGATACTTTTTGCCTTCCTGTAGTGATGCACCTGGGGGTGGCTCAGAGGTATTTCGTTCCCTTGCGTATGGCGCATGCGGATAGGAACGTAGCTGGAAAGTCACGTGAACACATGGCCGGGACAGGTCTGTAATGCTCTCTTCCAAGGATGAGGAACTCCATGGAAGGAGAAGGTCCCCTTGGTTGAACCAGCCTGTTTCCATTCAGGCTCTCTTTACTTCCTTCTTCACCAGATTGGAGAGTGAGTTACGCAGGTTTCCTCTGAAGCATTCAGCTGGTTCATTCATACCATTAATGGGGCGGCGCTAAGGGTTCTAAGAGTTTTCAGTCAATCTGAATTCCCGTCAAATTCCATTTCATTCTTAAAGGTTTTCAGATCTGAACCATCTCCACTTTGCATACACCTGCCCTGGGTTCTCGGACTCTGAAATAAGTATTTTAGATTTTTATAGTCAGACAGGGTTCAAAATCAGTTCAGCTCTCCACCAAATCCAGTGATGCTCTGGCTCTTTCTTGTGGAGAGATACCTTCCGACCATTCAGCACTGGGAAACGCTCAAGCTCTCTCTTGGAGGTTCAGAAACTTCTCCTTGTTTCATTGCATTTACTGTTGCTGCTTTTTGCTTCATTCTGGTCTCCTAACCTTACTGCAAACTCTATTTCCATAGCAATCTTGCTTATGAGTTGAGTTACATCCTTATTTTCTTACAATAGCCCCTCTTCCTTCTGTTTTCCTGTCTAAAATGAAACAATGCGGTAAAACACAACTCTGTGGAGTATAGTTTAGGGGGGTAAAAAGGCTGGTTTGGGGTCGAGTGATTTGGTGCAAATCCTGGCTCTCCTAGTTGTGGGACAGAAGAGGAGTTTCCCTTTTTCTTTCCTTTCTTGCTTCCCCTCTTTTTCTTTGGACTTTCTTGAGCTTCAGTTTCTCATTTATAGGATGGAGGAGAGGGTACAAATGCCTAACAGGGACAAAGGAATCAACACCTAGAAAGCTCCAAACTCCTTGCCAACCACAGGGCAATGACCAATTTTCAGCATTTTCCAGACACTGGACATTAGACTGGATTTCCTATGTCTGTTAATCTCACATCGTGCAAAAGAACAGTGCCTGTTTTCCTCTTCACGATAGAACAGTGCTTTCAAATGTGAGCTATGTGGACTAGGTGTTTCTAGAGCTCTCTACAGCTGCTGCACTTGCATGCCTTCCCGTTAGGACTCAGATGTGTGAATTTATCACAGTAGGTAGGATGAACAGTCAAACTGACCAACGCCCCTCCCCTTTTTGAGAGCTCTGTGAAGTGACTGTATATCCTCCTGAGACGGTGCCTGCCTGCTTAGGCCTCAGCTTTACCGAGCAACGCCCTTCCCGTGCCTGATGGCAAAGACCTTGCACAGGCCAGTCTTATCTGCCTGAACGGTTCCTGGTTTGCTGCCTCTTCAAGGATGCTCAAGGCTTAAGCAGCCCACGAGGATTCTTGCTTGTTTGCCACAGTTCCTAATGGTTCCTGACGTGTACGTGCTCCATCACTGGAGGTCAGAGGTCCCTCCTTCATGAAGATAATAAATTATTTTTAAAACTAAACTATTAATTCTGGGTGTTTTTATGGGGAGGACTGTTTTAATCCTAAATGTTTGGAAGTTTACATTTCAATGCTAAATATCTAGAATTTGAAACGTTGAATTTTTTAAATGAACACCTTTATTATTTAAAGAAAACCTTTTGGGGTGCCTGCATGGATCAGTCAGTTAAGTGTCCAATTTTGGCTCAGGTCATGATCTCACAGTTACTGAGTTCAAGCCCCGCATCAGGCTCTATGCTGACAGCCTGAAGTCTGGAGCCTGCTTCAGATTCTGTCTCTTCCTCTATCTTTCTGCCCCTCCCTCACTTACGCTCTGTCTCTGTCTCTCAAAAATAAATAAATGTTTTAAAAAATTACCAAAAAAAAAATGAAACCCTTTTATTCTTTTAGTTGTATTTTGCCCTATGATTAATCAATAAATAACTTTCTGGGTGTCTCTGATGGCCAAGACAGCTTCAAAAGGCACACAGCTATCTTCCAATATAGCAGCCCAAATCTACTCCAGTTGAACTCATTTAGCCTGAAAAGCAACAACTTAACTACCAAGCTTTCCCTCTCTCAAATCCCACTGTCTCTTCTTTACCAGGAACTGACCTCTAGTGTCACCATTCTGGGCTAGAAACATGTTATAGAGGATCTCCATGTCCACAGATGATCCTTATAGGAAATTATTTAACCTACATTACTATTTCAACGCATTCTGATATCCAGGTTAACAACAGTGACCCAGTAATTACTAACCAATGACCCAATGGGTCAGCAGGCTTTGTAAGTCTCCATGAGCGTTACGATGAACTAAAGTACTCTCTTGCCTATACAGCTCTCCCTTGAACAGTGCACACGTCAGCAGCATCGACCCACTGTGTGGTGGGAAATCCACGAGTAGCTTTTGACTCCTCCAAATCTTAACTACCAATGGCCCACCATCAAACAGGGAGCCTTACTAGGAATATAAACAGTTGAATACCACATATTTTGTATGTTATATGCATCACATACTGTATTCTTACCAGAAAGCAAGCTAGAGTAAAGAAATGTAATTAAGAAAATCCCAAGGAAGAGAAAATACATTTATAGCGCTGCAGTGCAGTTATACATTAAAAAAGAAAACAGTGTGTGAGTGCGCCCATGCAGTTCAAACCTATGTTGTCTTAGAGTCAGCTGTGTTATAAATGAAGGTAATTTCAAATGTGTATCCTCAAAGGTATGCCCATTTCTGTTCTACAGAGGAAGGAAACAGGATCTGTGATTAAGCTATGAGAAGTCGATGCAATTTACTTATTTTCCTTGAAGCACCTTTTCCTTTATGCCTATGGAAAAACCCAACTTGGGAAAATTCAGTTCTTTTTTTTTTTAATGCCATCTTTGGGGGGATAAAAGAAAAAGGCAAGGTGAGGTGGAGAAGGAACAGTAGATATAGAAAGGATTATAGACTGCCTGTGATGTCTCAAAGTATTTGTCTAATAAAATTAGGCAAATAACTGAATCCTTATTTTGGCAACAGGCGGAAAGGAGCTTCGCTAAGAACCTTCTGTTGTAAGTGGTTGTCCTCACTCATACCCTGCAGGCTAAGGGTCCGTGTGACCTACATTTATTTCCCCAGTACATCTTTAGGAACTCACTTTTGATCTCAAAATGTTTTTTATTTTTCTCAAAAAAAAAAATTAACCAAGAGAAGTCTCACCAGAAGACTAGTAGTTCATTTCAATGGGGGAGAGAAAAACCCCAGAGCACGTGATCACTTATAATAAATACATGTCTTTTTGCTTTCTGCATGAAACCTTTCTAAAAAGCCTTCTAACTACCTTGCAGCCAATATTTCCTCTATGCCTTGACTTGACTGTCCTACCATTCCGAAGGCACAGTCACAAAGCGAAAATTACCCTGAGGACATCTTTTTATGTTCCCGTCCAGCTCTCATCATTCTTCAGGTACTGAACGTTAAACACTTACCAGAGCTCTGCCTGGTGACGAAGCAGAGAAATGGTATTTTCCAGTTACTGTCATTAGGGGCCCCCATAATGTCTGGTCCCTTCATGGTCAGGGAGTGCTGGAAAAGCTTTCAGCAGGAGCGGGGGCGCGACAACTACCATCTACTTTGCATTCCTCCAAAGCCATGCTCTAAGAAGGGACAGACACTACAGGCAACCGACAGCCAGATGGGAAAGTTTACGGGGACACTACGGATACAAGGTGATGGCCACTTTATACGAAGAGCTGCTGGGATTGACAGTACCTGCCTTGGGTTTTTGTCCAAGTTCACTAGACAAGGTGGTGATAACAGCTGCAGAAGAAGGAATACTTTTAAAATCTGCATGCACTAAGCGTTCACTAAGTCAAGAAAGGGTGAAATTAACTCCTTTGGAGAAAGGAATTTTACGTTTCAGAGGAAGCAGCCAGGGCTCATGGGCACACATTCCCTTCTCTGGATAGTGTCACCAATGCCATCAGCCTTTCCTATGGCCAAGAGCCTCAGTGTCTTTCTAGCATAAATCATAACCTCTAAACATTCTGATGAATTATAAAAACACACCAAAAAACCCCGAAATATTTGAATAAAGTGAAAGCCTGGAATAAGACAGTATGTATTATAGTGATGTTAATAAAACAATAACCGACATTATCGCCTTGTTTGAGATATATGCATGGGTTCTAATTAGCTCTTTTTAAAAACAATATACATACAGGGTATTTGTTTGGTATGTTATAGGTTTGCAAGTGCATACATTGTTATAGTGAATGTTAGTTTCGCAAGAAAAAAATCTCATGCCCATTTTGTATGGCAATCTGTTCATGCTTTCGTCTCCAAAGGCACATCAGAGAAGCTCCTTTTCATAGCAAGTGATCCACTCAAGGTTATTACAAACTTGGTCCTGGGGCTATGTGCTTTGTCTACAACGAATTATATCAGACATTACAAATGGTAGGACTGAGTTTTACCTAAAGACAAAATTTGCTATTCATATAAAACGTTTCCAAGTCAGTAAGACTGGAATATATTTTACTTAGGTAATTTTATTTTCATCATTTTCTTTTGCTGGTACCTCAGCATGAGGAAAGAAGGAACAACTGCAGAATATAAATAATGTCTTTGTTCCTATAAATCTTCTCCTGGGGCACTAAAAAGGTTTGATATTATTTGGTGAAATGAGCTGCTTGTAGAAGGCATCTGAAAGATCAACACATCTGTGTGACCTGAGCGTTGCCTTGGAGTCTCCAGGCTTCTTAAAAGTGCTGGTGAGCTGTTCCTCAATGGGCCAGTGGGTGAAGGGGGGCTTTGTCAAATGGCCTGTTTCTTTGCCAGGTCCCAAGCTGTTTACAACTTTCTGTGATGGAGCTCAGGCTGACTGCATTGAGATTTATGGCTGGATAATGGGAATCAGATGTCCCTCTTGAGCAGGACAGGGAGACAGTGGTTATTAAAAACAGAGCTCTCTTTCCTCTGACCCACCACTGCTTATGATGCTCTCCATCTTCAAAACTTAAGGGTCTGGGGCAAACCAAGAATTTCACACTTGATGATGGTATTTTTGTTCAAGTCATGAAAATGCATCACTTGGCCATCGCCTTAGGCTAACAAAATAGAATCCTACTTGAGTTATCACGTATACTTTTGGGGAAAAAAGACCCTAAAACTATTGAAAAAGCAACTTCTTGCCAAACATAGGTACTAATTCTAAGCAGCACTCGTCTGCAGTGGGGGCAATCTTTGGCTGGATTGTTGTTATGCTAGATTCACGAGACTATAATTTCATCGCATGTGAAAACCTTGTCCCTGGAGCTGAAACTTGAAGACAGAATGAAGACCATAGGACAAATACGAGTTGGAGCACAACCCAGTATCGTGAGCCAACACAACGGCCCAAGGCCTGGAATCTGCAGTTATATCTTGCTGCTGAGGCCTGGGGAGTCTTGGGCTGAACTCCTTCTAAAGATGAAGAAACTTAGGGCATTGATGTCTAAAAGGTTTCTTTCCACTCTAAAAATATATGCTTCTATCTTCCAAGCCATTTAATACAAGAAGGTAAACTTTTAATAAAAGGAGACTAAGTAACTCTTCTGAGCTTCAGTGCCATTCTGGCAGGCACACACAAAGGTGCACACACAGAGCCCAGACTGAAGTGCTAGGTTGTAACCCTGAACTGTCAGCAGAGCTAAAACCTGGGTTTCATCTGGGCAAAGGTAGGACTGTGGAAAGTTATTATCATTTAACAGGTCTCAGTGGGTTCTCAGAGAGCCCCCCATGGAAGATCAAGTATGTGCAGGCTGCACAGTCTCCTGCCTCACCGTTCATCTGGAGGGCTGGCTGAGCCTTCTCTGTGCTTCTGTGTGGCCCTGCAGGGCATGCTGCCCTCCTTCCTAAACCCAGCAGACTCAGCTGGTAGGTAGTGCTCCTCTCTGTTTTCCTAAGTTCCTCTCTCTACACCCGGTGTTGTACTGGAAAGAGCATGGGTTATGGTCTCAGAGACCTGGCTTCCAATCTTAGCTCTTCCGCTGACTGGTGGGGTAACTCTGGGGAGATTATGTAACTGTGATGGGTCCCAGTCTCCCCAGCTGTAAAATGGGAGTAAGAAGAGCTACCTCACAGGGATTTTTAGGGAGAGCAAACAGAGTACATTTAAATCCTTTGGCCTCTACAGAGTAGATGGCTGGTCTCTCATTTCCTTTCCCTCTTCACTTCTGACTTCTTGCGATGGACCACTCCCTATCTGAGCATGGTGTTCTGTGCTTCTGCGATTCCCCTCACCAGCCCCACCCCTTTCTCATCATCTCCCTAAGAGCTCATCCCAACCGGCCTCCAAAACTCAACTCAAAGACCACTTTTGCCAGGAAGTGTCCCTTGAGACCCTTTCTCTCATCTAACATTCCTTGATCTATGTGATGTGCTTCTATACCATTTTATAATTACTTACATGTCTTCCCTGCTATTCTGCAGCATCCAGCCCAGCACTAACTCTACCTGGGTGCCTGGCCAATATTTGTTCAACGGACAAATGTGTGAACCCGGGACCCAAAGTGGAGCTTCTAATGTGCTCGCCGTAATGACGGTGATGCTGTAGCCAGTACTCTAAATGAAAGAAGGAAACAGCCAGAATCGGAATGTGAGACGCACTCTGTGGGGTGAGAAAAAGCATCTGCCTCTGCAGGAGCTGGAGAAGTTATGTGGGGTGAGCAGCATGGGGACGACAAGCAATAAGAAGCCTGGGGCCAGGACAGCGGCTCTATGCCTCAGCCTAGACACAGTGCCAACCTGCAGAGACGGAGACCGTCCTGTGCGTCGAATCAGACTTTTGGGATAAAAGAAATCGGAGGAAGAGCGATGAAAGTTTGGCGGCTGCCATAAAACACGAGAAAAGGAAAGAATGAACAAAGAAATATCCTCAGTTTAGAAACACTGTACAAAAAACAACACAACACCACACCTTTGGGAAAACAAATTTGAGAGTAAACGTCAAGTGCCTTCACTTTCTAGTCGGTGTTGATGTTGGGGTGTGTGTGTGTGTGTGTGTGTGTGTGTGTGTGTGTGTTTGAGGGGGCCCATGTTTAAAAGCATATTAACTGGTCTTCAAGTTACAGTTTATTTACCTACATTCTAACTTCCCATGATTTCTTTCCATTTATTTCAGCAGAGACATTTTTATGTATCAAGAGTAAGAAGCCAGTGAAGCCAATGAGAGATGTCTTTAAGAATCTGTCATTACAAACGCCCTGTGAGTTCTTAAATACCGAGAATGTGAATTACTCAGTGGGGTTGCAGAGAGAGTCTTAAAACATTTTCATTTTGCCATGGTAACTGTACTGATGTGACACCCTGTGAAAGTCTTGAAAATCTTGGCTCAAGGTCTGTGATTTGTAGACACACCCTTAAGGGAGCACAACGTTTACACCCTTATTCAAAAACCGATTCTGCTTTCAACCCCAACAACATCAGCACGTACCCCACTCGGGGCACATGGGGACCTCCTCCCCTCCGGAGTGCCCCACACTCTACCCTACTGGCCTTCCCGAAGGTGAGCGAGCTGAGGGCTGGCCGGACCGCCTAAGTGGTTGAATGTTGGCTTTAGGAGAAAAGTTCTGGAATTTTCTGGAAAACTTTACTAAAGGAAGAAAAACTAATCGCTCTTCTTGGCCAGAATGAGTAGAAGTATTTCACTAGTTGTTTTCATAAGCTTATCCAGAGAGTTCTATCAGGATGCAATCAAGAGTGTTTTTCTGTTTTCTTTCTTCCTTTTTTTTTTTTAATATCATTTTAGCAACACTGTCTGCAAACTCAAGCAATCCTTAAAGAGAAAAGACACACAGTCCATGGACTCTGGTCTCATTAACATTCTTCTCCTCATTTTCCAAAAGATTTCATCAGGGATGAAGTAAAAATGATTATTCAAAAAACTGAAGACAACACAAGTCACTAGCTACTTGGGCTGGTTTCTGGGCAGCAGCCCCAAACCATTCTATGAATTTCACATTCTTATGATAAAAATGACAATAACTATCTTTACTGTTCTAGGATTTTGTAAAGATAACCCATTTCCGAAGCATCCATAGTTCCCCCCAACTCGCAGACTCTGGTGCCCAACACGGGTAACCGTTCCAGCGGGTATCTGCCTGGTGGGTGGACTTGTGGATTACACACACGTGCTCGAACTAGAGCCGTTATGTAGATACAGAGACCAAAACCATCCTGGCATTGGTGGACAAATTCCTTTTCAGTTTGTTTGGTTTTTCCTCAGTTACTCTGAGAAAAGTTTTTTTTTTTTCCTTCTCCATAAAAGTACGATGCTGATGGGGGTTACAGTACACAGCTGCTTATGACTACTAATGGCGGTTCAGGAAGACCTGATACCACACTCCAGAGTTTGGCTTCCAGAATACATTCTGGCCATTGTTTTCCTGAGATGCCAAGTGGAGCACAAACTAGTTTTTTCAAGTGTTAGCTAAACTGAGAGGCTGTGGACTAGGATCCAGTCTGATTATGGCTCAAGAGATATTTCACAGTCCAAAGGGAAAACTGGGGGCATCTGAACAGGATACAGAGAATGGTGAGGACTTAAGACGTGTGTACAGCTCTTTGCCTCTGAAACAGATAAAACAGTGTCACCTGGCGGTGTTGTCAGGCTTGAGTAAGGCCAGGTGAAGGCTTCAGAAGTGAGAGATGAAGAGGGTCCACCCTTCTGCCCGTGTGCTTACTTACTAAACCATTTTGATGTTACCTAGGCGTTAAGTTACAAAACCATCCAGGATGCTTATTCACATTGATACTTCTGAGCCCGTCATTATTTCCTCAAAGGTTTTATCTGACAAGCTATCAGCTTCTGGAGACCAAGAATTTGGCGAATTTGGATTTAAGAGGTCAGTAAAATGTACCAAGAGCTGAGCATGGATGCAGAGTTTGCATTGAGGTGGTACGTTATGGACTGAAGTGCAAAAAAGTCTGGTGAGGTCACCAGATGTTGGACCCAGAACTGGATGAATCGTTTTTTCAATGCATATGGTTTGATTTTTCCCTTGAGTGCTTTCCTACGAAACCTGACTAGGGAGGCAAGGCTTACTTTCTCCAACAAAGCATTTGGAATAAAAACCACACTCGATTTAACAAAGGAGGGAAGGGAACTTCCTTCCCTGGCTAAATGATCTTTCAATTTGGTCTGTTATTGAGGAGAAACAAAAAGTCATGAAAAAATAATTTCCCCAAAACTCCAGCCCTGAAAACTAGCGACTGTGACACAGACGGATAATAAATGCACCTGACATTACAGCTCTAATTGTTTCCTTACCCGCAGCTTTTCCTCGGTCTTGGTAGATTGCTTACAGTCGGGATGCCAAACGGTGGAACCTGGAAAGACACAATGCCCCGCAAAGAGGTGAGGAAAATGGAAAGAAGCCACAGTCGTATTAGATAGAGCTTCTGAGAAGGTTCAGATCCTTCTCTCCCTAACACCGGGGAGTGTCAGAGCCCCGTGCCCAAGTGAATTATGACAACTCCAACCTCCAAGCAGGTTTTCCTCATTCAGTCTGAGCTTGCTTTATAAAGGTTATAATTCTAGACCACAGAGACCACTACCTGGGCATAAATGTTTTGATGCAAGGGATGTTTAGTTCTTGACTGAGTGTTGTTGTTATTTTGGGTCATATTATGATCCTTTAAAAGTCATGTCTGTCTTGGGGCGCCTGGGTGGCTCAGTCGGTTAGGCTGCTGACTTCAGATCGGGTCATGATCTCACATTTTGCGGGTCTGAGACCCGCGTTGGGCCTGTGCTGATAACTCAGAGCCTGGAGCCTGCTTCAGATTTTGTGTCTCCCTCATTCTCTGGCCCTCCCCCGCTCACACTCTGTCTCTCTCTCTCAAAAATAAACATTAAAAAAAATTTTTTAAATAAATAAGTCATGTCTACGTGCTTACTACAAACTGTGTTGGATTTAAATATAAGCTATAAGCTCTGTTTATAAAACATCAAAACAACTAAGCAATTTAGAGGGGGAATAAAGTCAAACCATATCCAGAGGCAAAACTCTCAGAATTTTTTGTTGATCCTACACATAGTCATTTATAATGATATGGAAAATCAAGCCAACTAGAAAGCTTCAAAGTTATGTTACAAATGCAGAAGTTTCCTTGAACTTTTAACCTTTTAATGTACAAAAAAGCCTTCACTCTTAAATGAGTGAAATTACTACTTGTCATTTTCTATTTCTGAGTCAATGCCCGACCTTCCCAGAGTATGAAGCCCTTCCATGGATAGTACCCATATCACAGGACTAAGCAAAACACTCATATCCAAGAGAAAGCTCTTGTAAGAATCCAAGCCCGCCTCCATGATTTTGTATGCCTAGTCGTGTACGTGATTTATCCTGTTGTGGCAAAGACCTGTATGTCAGTCCGACGTTCGCATAAGACTATGAGCAGAACCGAAGCAGCGCTTCAAAAGACTTGAGCAAATAAAGTTACTAAGTTGAAAGCAGCGAGTAAATCATATAGATTTAATAAGTCTTGGTATGGATATTAGACTTTCCACACTTCACTGTTAAACCTTTCTCTCTTTAAGCAACAATCTGTGTTGTGCTCGCGTCAGCAGCACATATACTAAGCAACAATCTGTGGGTCCCTGAAAAGTCACCAAATTAAAGTAACTCTTGAATTATTTTATACCACTGAGCTAATATAGCTAATATGAATGATGAGGATAATACCCTTTATATCAGGGTGAAACTCTTTAATCCCTTATGTCACAATCATTTCTATCTTCCTTAACCCAGAGCCAGAAAATAAATACATAAGTACATAAATAAAATAAAATAAAAAGAAGGAAGTGAAACAAACAAGCCAGACAGACACATAGTCCTATCAGCATTGCCATTTACTCGGAGCCTGGCTACAAAGCCACAGGAAGCCCTCCTGGTGTGGAGAGCTAAGGGTCGGGGTGGGCCGAGAAGGTTCTAGCGAGCAGGAGTTGTTGGCCGGAACACTGGGTTTGCACACAGTGTCACATTCTTTGGGGGTCAGACACACAAGGAATGTGACTCGGGGAGGATATCAGATACCGAGGAAGACGAACTAATCATTTGTCAAGGTGTCGAGAGGGCAATCAAGAAGCATGGAAGCCCAGCTCCAGACGATCACGGGGGTTCTGAACAGAGCCCGTCTGGAAGGGTAGTTGTTTATTTGTGGCACAAACGTGCTGTATTTGTGCACAGCTTGAACCCACGCTCTATTCAGGTTCCAGAACCATGTGCACGTGCAGAGCTGCACCTAGAGCCTTTGAGTCTCGGTGCCTCGCGGACACGGGGTTGACACGTACTCTTCTGTCTTTGTTTTTGAGCGCTGGAATCGACACACGAAAATCTAAAACAACGCCTGGACACCAAATGGAGAGTAAATCTGCTCCATGCTGAAAATGCACACCGACACCTGCCTATTGCTACACAGATTCACAGCCTGCCCTCGGGGAGATGTGTCATATAAAGTCCACGTGAGACCGGGGAGCCGGGAGCTTGTCACTTGCCTTTAGCAGGCCCTTTAAAATTCAGTGGCTTCTGAAATCAGAGTCTTCCAGAGTGATCATTAAAACAAAGGGATGTTTGGGGGTGTCCAACTCTCCTACCGTTAGCATTTTCTAGAGGAGAGCAGCTAAGGCTTTGCTTTAATACTCAGGAATCTTCTCTGTAGAGTTTTCTTAGTTGTAGAAAAACAAAACAGAGAGGAGAGCAAACCATTCATTAAAAATACACATAGTGTTACGTGCAGAGAAACAAAGAAATGAATGTGAAGGCAGATGGGACCCAGCAATTACCCAGCTCCATGAGCACCAGCTCTCATGGGTCTTGCTAATTTTACTGATAAGCCCTTGTCTATTTAATGGCTCTTTTTCCAGCTAAAAATAGTAAAACGCTGGTGCAGATGGTGCTGTTTGACTGGAAGAGAATCCTTCCCTAAGCTTCTCTCCGAGAAGTTTGAGCATGTTAGGGGAGATAAAAACTAGTCGTGGTTGCACACTGGCAAAATTTCTCAAAATGATTTTCAATTAAAAAAAATATATAGAATGGCCCTCTGGTAATATGTATTTCTTTGCCACCAGAAACTTCTCCATTTCTCTTTTAGGGACTCTGGGTATGTTCTCTCTCATTCTCGCCGTCTCTCTCTCTTTCAGGATGAGAGCTATGTTATCTTAATGAGATGAAATATTTCTGAGATGCAATTCACCAACTATGAAGTTTCCGTTTTCCTGAAAGCGTTCATAAGGACAGCCTGGAGGTGTCAAAAAAAAAAAAATCCTTCTTGCAGGACAGTGAAAGAAGCAAAGACTAAGTACCGTCTAGAAATGTTTTCTTTTGCTTTTTTTTCCACCCAAGCTTATCCCTGGGGGAAGCTCGGGAGGAGGTGTTGCTGATTTTCACTCTTGCCTCACCTCCATGGCACCAAACATCAAGTCCTATTCGTTCATTCCAGAAGCAGCACGTTCCTTTGTTGAACAGACTCGGGGGCTCACCGCCAGCTTGCCCACTGCTTGGTGATGAACGCTAACTGCTAAGGTAACGTTTGGCCACGTTCATTGTGGATCTGGGGAGCCTCACAGCTAATGAAAGGCCTCTTCCTATGAAAACAGACAAGCAAAGCAAGGTGGGCAGAACTTACTGGATTCTCGAGTCCATCTTACCTTGAAGATACATTTCCTCTCCTTCTGTGAACATCTGGTTGCACCTGCTGCATCGTGCACAGCTGGGGTGGTAGTGTTTGTCACCTGCCTGCAAGAGAAGAGGGAAGGGCTCTTTAGTTTACACCCGTCACAGCTCTCTGCCTCTTCTCTGGACTCGGGGACTTGGAGGAAGAAAGGAAACAGGTGAGGCAGGAAAAGTAAGTGCCCAATCGACCTATCCTTCTATACCCGCAGCCCTGGAAGTTGAGACTGATCCCATGAGAACAGGAAGGGGCTCATGGATCAGCTACTTCTGCCTGGATAATGGAGCTGCCTTGCTTCTCGGGGTTTCTAGAGCCTGTTTCTTGCCCGGCCTGGGAACTCATGGATGGTTGCCTGTTACCAGGTTGTTTTGCGGGGTAGGGTTTTTTGGAGATGGATGGACTTATTGCAGGCACGTGGCATAACCATCCGAACCAATGTGGAGACTGATCTTGGTTTGTATCCAAGCAATAAAAAGAAAGGGTTCTCATATTCAGCAGGTTCTTGCTTCCTCAGCTAACCTGTCTAAAAATAATAAAATCTAGCTTGCATCAAGATGAGAAGAACCATAGTAAGAGACAGCATCCACAACTTTCTACCTCAGAAGGACCCCAAATTCTCTTCTATGCTGCTTCTAACGACCTCTTACCAAAGTCTTATATTGAGTGTTTTCTGAGGAAGGCATTTTACTGAGGTTGGCCCTGCATTATTCATGAGCATTTCACATTCCTAAATATGACAAATGCCATCACAGCAGGTGTGACTTCCCCAAAGCAAAATGTCACTGGACACAGGGACAACTCTCCAGACAGGTGCCAGGTCACATTAGAGTCATGCTCCAAATGCATGGCTGACAAAATGAAATCTTTTTGTTTTTAACTCAGCAAAAAAAAAATCCTTACCACCTAAAAATGATCAAATGTACTCTGATGAAATCGTTTTATCGATCAACTGCGCAACATTTCTTTGGCCTGGACCACATGCCAGGCAGCGCTGAGAGCCCAGAGGCAGAGGAAGCTGAACCCTGTGCCTGCATGAACTCTCAACAGGAAACCAGAGGTCAGGTAGTGATTCCTTTCTCACACCCTCCAGTAGAAACTACAAAAACCGCGTAGCAACCAGAGTGTGAGCTGGTGGTTGGTTGCTTAAGACAATCAAGGGGAGGGGGAGGAGGGGGAGGGGGGAAAGCAATTATTTCAAAATAGAAGCCAGGAATGAAATCTGGTCAATGGTGCCCCGTCAGAAAATTCTAGAAGTGGTGTTCTTGTTCTGGTTCGCACGCTATTATTTATTTATTTATTTCCCCCCAGGGGATGAAGGAAGCATCGGAAATGTCATACAAAGCAGCTCCCTCCCTTAGGCGATCCAGGGTCAAATGCGAGTGAGAGAAGGCACCTGGACAGGAATCCTGCGTGGCCTCCAGTGAGAAGCACGGTCTTCCGTAAGCTGGGAGCCGGAGGAAAGTTCTCCAAACCGACGCGGTGTGTCTATCCTATTTAGTGCTGCGACACTAGGTGCATTCTCAACAAAGACAGCACCAAGACAATGACTTAACTTTCACCAAAGGTTTTCTACCTTGTTTTAGTCCTAGCCAACGGGATAACAGAAGTATGAAGGCCACTAATAAACGAGTCAAAATAGCCAGATTAAAAATTAACATAGAAAACCAATAGCTTTCCTACAGACCAGCAAGACAAATTCAGTCAGCATAATGGGAAAATGGGACTCTGTTTCTAATCGCAACAAGCGAAACCGTCAATGCGAGATCTACATAAAGAAAACGATAGAACTTGGTGGACGGATATAAAAGGCTAAAAGACATGCCATATTACTGGACGAGAAAGCCAAATATTTAAAGATGTCAATTTATCTAAAATAACCCCAGTAATGCAGTGCATTCCCAATGAAAATACTCACAGGGGTTTTGTCTACAGACACGCCAATTCTGTAAGTTCATATGGGAAAAGAAATCCAAAAAATACAGATTTTTATTTTTGAAAAACAGAGCATAAATGGAGATTTTCCCTTTTTGACATAATGGTTCTTTTTTCTAAAAAATTTTTTTAATGTTTATTTTTGAGAGAGAGAGACAGAATGCAAGTGGGGGAGGGTCAGAGACAGAAAGGGATACACCAAGTCTGAAGGAGGCTCCAGGCTCTGAGTTGTCGGCACAGAGCCTGACGCAGGGCTCGAACTCACAATTTGTCAGATCATGACCTGAGCCGAAGTCGCCCACTTAACCGACTAAGCCACCCAGGCGACCCAATTTATTCTTAATTTTTTTTAAATGTTTATGTATTTTTGAGAGAGAGAGAGAGAGACACTTTGTCTGAGCAGGGGAGGGGCTGAGAGACAGGGAGACACAGAATCCAAAGGAGGCTCCAGGTTCTGAGCTGTCAGCACAGAACCCAGTGCGGGGTTCAAACTCACAGACCATGAGATCATGACCCGAGCCAAAGTGGGATGCTTAACCGACTGAGCCACCCAGGCGCCCCATAAAAAAGTTATTCTAAAGGGTCAAATAATTAAAGTGCTTCAATCCTGGTACAGGAATAGAACACAAATTGGTGAAACAGGTAACCCAGAGGAACCCATTGCACAGCTATACACCAAAGAATTTAGTTGATGATAATGGTGGCATTTCAAGTGAGTTACAAAATGGATTATTCCGTTATTGGTGAGAACAGTGGACTCTCCACATAAAGAAAGGTAAACCTAGATTCCTAACTTATAACCTACCTGATAAAGTATTCTAGAGAGTTACAGAGCTAAACATAGAAACAAAACTATTAGAAGGATATTTAGGAGATAAGTTAGTAAATTTGGGGGTAGCAATGCCTTCCTGAACAAGGCAAAATCTAGGAACACAATAAAGACAAATATTGACTGTGTATACACATAAAAATGTCTAGACATAAAGTTAAAAAAGACGTAACAGGGAAAAAAATACTTGGCACACATTTCAGACAAAAGATTATTACCCATAATATATAAAGAGTGTCTCTAATAAAAAGTAAGTAGCAATATGGGCAAAAGGCAATCTCCAGAAGACATGAGGATGACCCCCAAAATAAAGAATTAGCTCAACTCCACCAGGAATCAGGGAAACACAATTTAGAAAAAAGTATTTTTCTTCACCAAACTGGCCATGACAAAAAGAAGACTAATGTCAGGAAACAGGCATCCTCACACACTGTTGGTGAGCCGAACTTGTTTTTGGAAGGCAACTCTGGCAATATTTATTAAAATTTAATATGCACACGCTCTCTTTTTCTAGGAAGCTCTCCTACAGAAATTCTCCTACCTGTGCTTAAAGGTGTTTAGATTAAGGATCTTCAGTACTATTTATAACAGGAAAGAGCAAAGAAACAGAAAGCAACCTAAATCAGAAAGTAAACACAACACTGAATCATATGCATTTTATTCTTTTAATAAAGAATGAAATAAACTTACATGGTAAGATTTCAAAACTAATGTTACCAAGGGAAAAAAGTCATGCAGAAAAGTAATGCCTATAATGTAGTCGCATAAAATACTAGTTGAAAGTGTAGAGGCACTGGAGGTAAGTAGGACTGGATTCAAATCCAGTTTGGGCACTATGTGGTCTTGTGGCCTCTCCCCACGGCTAGAACTACCATGTTATGAGGGTGAGTGACTATATGATATTTTGAAAATGGTGTCACACACTATAATAATTAAAAAAAATAGAAACAGTAGCAACAATCCTCTGCACAGAGGTGTCTCAGGGCCATTCACAAAAAGGCTTCTTAGTGCAGTTTGGGATGCTGGTAAAAGGCCTTCTCAGTGCCCGTTCTTGCGCAGGGTCAAGCGCAAAAGAGTGACGGGGCGACAAGGTAGCTGGAAGATATGCCAAGGGCCCACGTGGCAGGGCTGTGGTCTATGAATCATTAGCAAAAGCACCGCTAAGAAACAATGCCACGATAATGCCAGGGACGTTGGTCTGGACTCATGGACTTGCTTCATCTCACAATGCTGAACATGTCAAATAATTCAGTGAGCCAGAATCAAAGGCCACTTCCCAGCCATTTCAAAGTCTGTTTTTGTAGCAGTGTATCCTGGGGGACGACAGGGTCAGGGGTTCAAGGCCAAGAGAGCCTCTGCTTTGCATGTGTGAGCCACCTCCTCTCTTTCATTTCTTCTTATGCTGGCTCCCATGACGGCTCACAGTCAAGCCCTGTGCACAGGGCCAGGAAAAGGATCGGAGCTAAATGAAGACGTGGGCTCATATGCAAACTAACTCCCCAAATGGACATAGTTGAATCAAAATCATTTACAGTGCGGTCATTTGTAGAAGAAGGAAATGTATCTCAGATCATGAGCAAAATGGAAGACTACAGAGTGACTATATTAGATCAGATAGTAAACATACAATTCGTTGAGGAGAGGAGGTTATTGATTACAAAGTTTCAAAGCACAGTGTGGGCTTGGTTGTGACACGTGACTTCCCAAGTGACAGTCAACCAGGTACCTGGCCCCAAGCCCACACCCTGCAACTCTAGCTGGGCCTGAGCCTGTGGGACCAGGCGTGCCGTGAGGCTCACCAGAGCTCTGCAATCACTATTCTCCACCCATCTCTGTACCCTGCTATGTAAAAAAATTATAACCTATTTTCTTCTTTTTCACGTATTCAAAACGCACGTGTTAAGAGTCTACATTCTGGCTGGCATTAAATTCTATGGAAAATAAACAATTTGTTCATGTAGCTGAGTGAGTTTTATAAAGCACCTGCTTACACATTCAAAGTGCAAAAAAATTGCTTGCCTTTAATAGTGCTGATTATGTCAGCCTTCTGTGGTAATTATTACTATTTGGTTAATCTCTAAATTGGAGTAGGAACTTTAGCATACAGACTAGAATACCATCTGGAGTAATACCATCTACTATAAGGCAGGGTTTAGTTTAAGGCACCAAGCTTTTGATAAAAATCCATTGTCTAGCAGAGCAGATAGTTCTGAGCTCCTTGTGGAAGAGGGGGTCCCCTGGAAAAAGGTTACCATATTTGGAATCAAGAGAATGGGTGTCATTCCTTAATGTGTTACCCATAAGACTTCACCGATGTCACTCCTTACCCTACCCAAGCCCTAGGCCCCTCATCTATAAAAAGCAAAGGGCTGAACTAAACAATTTCAAGTCCCATTCAGCTGTAAAATTCTATGATTCTGTGTGGAAACCCCCTAGCTCTACGAGTTAACACAGTAGTGTTACCAGAAAAGCAATTTGGGTAGAGAAAGAAAATTCTTTTTTTTAATGTTTTTTAATTTATTTTTGAGAGACAGTGCAAGCAGGGGAGGGTCAGAGAGAGAGGGAGACACAGAATCTGAAGGCAGGCTCCAGGCTCTGAGCTGTCAGCACAGAGCCGGACGCAGGGCTCGAACGCATGAACAGTGAGATCCTGACCTGAGCCAAAGTGGGACGCTTAACCGACTGAGCCACCCAGGTGCCCCGAGAGAGGAAATTCTTGACAATAGGGAATGGAGTTTAGCAATGACCCCATAGTGCCTTATACCCAGGAGGACTTCTGGATGCCCCACGCCCTGTGCTGACTGTACCAGCCCACTGGGAGTGGCAAGAGAGAACTGTAATTACAGACCCATCCTTGGGCAGATAATCTGCTTGCCTGATAATCTTCTTAGCTCCTGGATGATCAACTGTCCTTTTTAGTTTCTCTTTACCCTCTTTCTCTCAGAGTGCCCTACTCCCGCCACGAGCCTAGGAGATGGGGAGGACGGCTCTTGAAGTCAAACTTCAGCTATTTATAACTTATGCCCTACGTACTTTCACAAAAGACTTGCAGATTCTTATCAAAGAGGGTCATGATCCATAAACAACCAGACAAAAACCTTAGAGGAAAAGAAAATATCAAGACTCCACACTCAGACTACCCTATTGTGATCTGAGTTTCTCAGTAGATGAAGACAAAAGGGAAAACGAGCCACAAAAATCTCACTGTGTGAAAAAAATGGCCACATACAATTGTGACTAGAGAGGCGAGGTTTCCGATTCTAAATAAATAAGTCATTGCAGGCTGAATTGCTATAGGGTCTTGCTCTGTGCCAGGCATTGCATCAGGGACTTTCAGGACTGGCTTCACTTCACTCCCATGATGTATGTGCTATTTTATCATCTTATACTGGAAGCAAAGAAACTAACACTCAAAGTGGACAATTTACTCGAAGCCAAAATGTAGAGCTGGGCTTTGTGTGAGGGCCTCCCCTCTAAAAGCACCAAGAAAATTCTTATGGAGGGACTTTGGCTCTGGAATGGAAAATTATCTTCCACACTAATTTTGCTGATGGTTGGAAACATTCAGGTAGTTTCTTATATAGACCCCTGAGAAAAACCAAAGGTGTGGCACTGAAAGATAATTGAAGGTAGTCATTTCCACATGGAGAAGTTAAATTATCGAGGCCTAACTTCTCCAAAGAGGACATCCAGATGGCCAACAGGCACATGAAACGATGCTCAACATCACTCATCATCAGGGAAACACAAATCAAAACCACACGGAGATACCACCTCATGCCAGTCAGAGTGGCTAAAATGAACAAATCAAGAGACTACAGATGCTGGCGAGGGTGTGGAGAGACGGGCACCCTCCTACACTGTTGGTGGGAATGTAAACTGGTGCAGCCGCTCTGGAAAACAGTGTGGAGGTTCCTCAAAAAACTATCCATAGAACTCCCCTATGACCAGCAATAGCACTGCTAGGGATTTACCCAAGGGATACAGAGTGCTGATGCAAAGGAGCACATGTACCCCAATGTTCATAGCGGCAATGTCAACAATAGCCAAAACATGGAAAGAGCCTTAATGTCCATCACCTGATGAGTGGATCAAGAAGATGTGGTATATATACACAATGGAGTACTACATGGCAATGAGAAAGAATGACATATGGCCATTTGTAGGAAAGTGGATGGACCTCGAGGGTGTCATGCTAAGCGAAATAAGTCAGGCAGAGAAGGACAGAAACCATATGTTTGCACTCATAGGTCTAACAGGAAAACAGGAGAAACCTAATGGAGGACCAGGGGGAGGGGAAGAGGGAAACAGAGTTGGGGAGAGAGAGGGACGCAAAACCTGAGAGACTATTGAATGCTGAAAATGAACTGAGGGTTGAAGGGAAAGGGAGAGGGGGGTAAAGAGGTGGAGGTGACGGAGGACGGCACTTGTGGGGAAGAGCACTGGGTGTTGTACGGAAATCAATTTGACAATAAAATATTAAAAAAAATAAATTATCAAGGTCTAGGTCGCAGATTTTTTTCTTAAAGATCTAACTTGATTTACAGATGATCTGCTTAGAATACCCACAGGAATAAACAAATTGCTTTCCTGTCCCCAAGACTCTTGCAAGCGCAGCTCTGGTTGACAGGGACTTTAGATGAAGGACATGTAAACACCTGGAGGTAAGTACGTTGGCCTAGATCAGGAGTTTTCTAACATTACTGTGTTTAACCAACACCCGAGATTCTTTAAAAAAAAAATGGGTTCAATGGCTTTAAGGAGGGGCACAGAAATCAGCTTCTTTTTTTGTTTGTCTGTTTTATAAGCACTGAAATGAATAAAAGAAATTATCAAGAACTAAGGGAACACCAGTCTGGTGGTCCCCAAACCCTAAACCTGATGCTAAATGAAGAAGCCAGAGAGAGTAACAAGGGTCTGGCGCTTACAGGGCAGGTGCATGGGTGAGAAGGGAGAGGCAGAGGCACGCAAGTTCCCTGTTTCACTCCTGCAGACGGGCAGTGTGGGGGCTGACTCAGCCTTCTGGAAGTCTGCTGTTTCTTCTCTTGAAATGGGAGAGGTTTCCAATGTGACTGGACTGGCTTGATCTCCGAGTTAAACACTTACCTGTTCCAGGAGGGGTTTTCCCATAATGCAGCATCCTGAACAGGCAGGATAATGAGGGTGTGCCCTGGCCCAAATTTTGTATCCTGGGCAAAGGTGAATAAATCAGTTTGCTCAGGCAGCTTTCCCAAAGCCCGGAAGGTTCTACACAAGTCTGTACAAAGCCAACCTGCACAGATGAGAACATCCCACAGCTAGACAGCCTTAGCAACCCAAATGCCAGCTGCAACCTCTGCTCCAAAACACGTGTGCTGTGTCAGAGGGAGGGGTGACAGCTCATCTCCAGTGAAGAGGGCACAAAACAGAGTCGACAGTAATACACCACTGCCTCCCAATGATTTGGTTCCCTTTGACCAGCTGCCTGAAATATAAAAGACAGAACACCAGCTCCCGTCTTTTAATGAGGGTAAAGAATGAAAAGAGTGGCAACATCCAGTGTAAATGCGTATTGGGTTTTTGCAGATGGGTACTGCTTTCTCATCTCCTTCCAAGGAACTAAGTGCAAAAACTTTAAAGCAGTCTTTACAATTTAACAGTGCTAGATACATGTTGTCTGTAAATGTGTGCATTCCCACAGGACCTAACCAGTCTCTTTAAATTGACCTATAGATCCAGGCTGAATTATTTGCAGAGACTGAAAAGCTGATCCTACAATTTATGTGGCAATGCAAAGGACCCAAGAGAGTAAAAAAAATTTTTTTTAAAAGAATAGGATAAATTCAGAACTTAAACTATATGATCTCAAAAGTTACCATAAAGCTAGAAGTTATCAAGATAGCATGGACTGGTATTGTGATAGACTTATACATCAGTGGAATAGAAGACAGACTTCCAAAATAAATGGCCCCATTCTTGGTTAATTAAGTAAAATGCCAAGGCAATTTGATGGGGGAAGGGATAGCCTTTCCAAAAGATGATGATGGGACAGTTAGATCTACATATTCAAGCAAACCCCTACCTCACACCATAAACAAAAAATTAACTTAAAATGAGTCCCAGACCTACATGTAAAAGCTAAAACTATAAAACTTCTAGAAAAAAACATCAAAGAAAATCTTTGTGATCTTGGTTAATATTTCTTGGATATATTCTACAAAAACATAATTCATAAAAGAGAAAGATTGATAAATTGGATGTCATCAAGATTAAAATCTTATTTTTTTCAAGAGACATCATTAAGAAAGCAGATGAGCCAGACAGATGAGCCACAGATTGGAAGAAATTTTTGCAAATCATATGTCTAAAAAGGGACTATTATCTAGAATATACAAAGAACTATTACAATTCAAAATAAGAGGCCAAGCAACTCAATTGAAAAAAACGGGCAAAGATTTAAATAAACACTTCACAAAAGAAAATATACACGGCTGGATAAGCACATATGCACTGGCTACAATGGCTATAATTAAAAAGACTGACCGTACCAATTGTTGAGGACTTTACAGGATCATCTTTCAACTTCCTTTTCTTTCTTTAAGAATACAAATAATAGTTTATCCTACAAAATTAAGGCCTTCGTATTCTACAATTTGCTAATGCTAAAGAAAGACTAGGTAATTTAAGTCCTTAACAAAAACTTTACTTTCACTGTCCCTCCTGCCCCCAGCCATCAACAGTGTGATCAAACGTTGTTTTAAAAACCACTATACTATTCTGTTAACCGTCTTAGGAGGATGTAGCCTTAAACCAGAACAATGGTAACACAGCTGACCCAGGATTGGGTCAGTTACAAGACAGAGGGGGGAATGTAAGGACGCAGGTCTGAAACTGACTCCATGAGACAGTAGAAGGGCACACATTGCCTAAGGCAGAAGGGACCACCCTTGTAACACCCAATCAGGGAAGGCCAGCTAACATCTTTAACATTTCTAAGGGCGGGCCTAAAGATGGAGGCTAAGACTAGTCACGCCCTACATGAGGGTCCTGCGCCCACTCTGTGATTGGTCAATACTCTAAACGTTGTGATTGGGTCCCGCCAAAAGTAACAAATACTCTAGGCAATGTGAATGGTTAAACCTGCTGTCAGTAATATTGTATAATAATGATTGGACCCCTGTACCTGTGTCACAGTTTCCTGTACCTCCCCTTCCCAAACTCATAAAAGCCCTACCCTGCCTTTGTTCGGGGCTCACTCCACATGGATCCAGTGTGTTGTTGAAGTCTGTGAGCCCGAGTTTAGCCTGGCCAAGCCTAAATTCGTAATAAAGCCCTTTGCTTTTGCATGCGTGAAAAAATAAATAAATAAAAATAAATAAAAATCAGTATAAACGGAGGCACCTGGGTGGCTCAGTCGGTTAAGCAACCGACTCTTGACTTAGGCTCAGGTCAGGATCTCCCAGTTCATGGCATCGAGCCCTGTGTCAGGCTCTCTGCTGACAGAATGGAGCCTGCTTGGGATTCTCTCTCTACTCTCTCTACCCTCCCCTTCTCTCAAAATAAATAAATAAAACTTAAAAAAAAACACTATAAATAATACCAAAGCCTTTAAAGCCAACTATCCTAAATGTCATGTCTTGACATAGGCGATCTTCACGGTATGGGACAGCGTGACCTGTTGTTCTCAGGTTCAATGACAGCAAGGTCCTGTCTCCCAAGTACCCAACTTCCTTGAAACTAAGAACTGATTAAATAGCATGGGAAACACCATCCCCTTATTCTCTTCTGGTACGTTATTAAGAAATACAACATAGTTTAGAGGGTAACCAGTGGCTTGAGGATTTGGTGTTGAATGTCCTTGGGTGTTTGCTGAATTCGGTATTCCCTGGCCAGGCACTTTGTTGGTGGTTGGTGACATCCGTTCCACATCCTAGCGCTTTCTTTTCAGTTATCAAAAACTGCCATTTATATATTATATCACATTGTTCTTGAATATATTTCCCCCCCTCCTCTTTGGAGTAGGAAAGGGGAATGCCTTTATTTTTTCACTTAGGTAAACTTTGTTGAGGTATAACATGCACTAAGAAAAATGCACAGACTGTGAACATACAGTTGAACGAATTTTCGTCAAGGCACCAAATCTTACGACTGGCATCCAAATCAAGAAAGAGAACCTTATCTGCACCCAGAAGCGCCCCTCATGCTCTCTCCTGGTCACATGACTCCTATTCACTATGCTGACTTCTAACTCCATTTGCTAGTTTTACCTGGTTTTGAAGTTTACATAAATGGAAGTAAATACGTCTGGCTTCTTTTACTCAATGCCGTGAGAATTATCCACAATGCCATATGTAGTTGTACTTCCCTGCACCCACGATTGCGTAGTACTCCCTTATGTAAATATGCTACATTTTATTCGCCCATTCCACTCCTCATGGACATTCAGGTAGTTTGAAAGTGTTGGCTGTTTTGAACTATATTGCTGTGAAAATTCCTGCCCACATCTTGCGCTGAATTATATACACTTTTCAGTTACATACAAGTTTCAGTTGCGCATATACATAGGAGCAGACGGCACATGGCAAGATCACTGGGTGTGTTTATGCCAACCAAATGGTTGTCCAAAGTGGTTTTTGCCTTTTATTACAATTTTAATCTGAGAGGAATGTGAAGGAATTAAATAAGAAGAATCAAATTAAGAGCTCTTTGCCAAATGGATTCCCAAAGGGTTTTTCTAACCTCTATGAAGTGAACGTTCTTTTTTACATAAAAGGGCCTCAAAGTTGAAGCTCTGTAGCTTCCTCCCCTCAGGTCTCTATAATTCCAGCGCCACTGAGCCATTTTCAATCCTTTCATCCTTGTCCTTCCGTCGGCTCTATCCTTTCAACTGATGGGGACATGTGGATGGAATGCAAATAATGCTTATATTTAAATCCTAAACTGACTTGGAATCAGCAGACAATGGCTGGTGTTGTCTGGATTGCTTTGCAGAAGCCTTTGCCGCATAGTCTCAAAAATGGCTTCTAGTTCGGGCCAAGGCACACGGGAAAGAGTAAGCAGAAATGGAGTTTGGAAGGTCGAGGACTTCTGTGGCTACTAAAGGATCTAAGTTTTCCTCTCATGACTGAGTTTAAATATTTCTTATCCATTATATTTATTGTTAATAATACCCCTTACGTTTGTTCTACAGCAGAACATTTAGAAAGTGTGTTCCCATTTAATTCACCCAGTGCTTTGGGGGGGTATCCTATTACTTTAATGCCTAATTATGGGCTCAGAAAAGTCTTCAACAAAGTTAGAGAGCTAGTGTTTGCATCTGTGGGTTGCTGTTTTTTTTTTTTTTTTAAGATCTTTCTTCCCTCCCCCCACGTCCTGCTATATTTCAAGGGTCAGAAACACTGAAAATTATTTTGGTGGCTTGGACAGCTTAAAAATAAGCTTCTATCTCTCTCCTTTCCATGAATTACCAGGAAGGCATCCAGAGCTAAGCACCCAGGTAAATTCTAGTGGAATTCTTGTAAGTCTACCCTTCATACAAATAGCGATTCACTTGAGGTGATGATAATTTGAGATCGCTGAAAAGAAAAGGATCTTGGTTCCTATACACTCTGTAGGAGGGAGTCCATTGGCCTGTTTTAGACACGTTATTAGGCTGCCCCAGTTTCCATGTGTGCAATGGCAGGAATGATTAAAAGGTGGATGTCTGAGAAATCTGTTACACTGAACTTCCAGAATGAATGGATACACTGGGACGCAACTGCTCATGTCCTGTGTACTTCCTAAAAAGACTTGTATGTTCTAAAGCATTAAAAAGGTGTAAGGTACTGGATCTGCCTAGCTTGCAAGATTGCGGTGTAGGGAAAAGAAGTGTTAATTATACATAAATTCACTTTGAGTAATATGACACATGGAAGGGATGGACTGGGTTCCAAACCACCGGATGGCTCTAGGCCATTTTCTTTCCAAACACTTTACCCTGAAAGGAGTTTTAAAGGGGTCTCTTCAGGAAGCTGAACCCCAGAGGGAGAGACTCTTGGAATCCACTGGAATGTTACTGTGAATATGGAGTAGGACAGCAAGTCAGCTGCCGCTCTGCATGTGGCAAAAACTATTAGCGTGGTTCCTGGGAAGGAACAGTGAGAAGCACATCATGCTTCTGGCTCAATACGATTCACTTTCCCAACTCAGACACCACCCTACAGTCAAGGTCAGAGGCTTTACATCCTTTCCTTTCTTAACACCAGAAGATAAATATTTGCCTTCAAGTTCAACACTCTTGAAACCTAATCCCAATTGGATAATTTTTTGTCTCTTGCGCAAGGGCAAACAAGTAAGGTTCCTTATTACTCATGATCTCATTCCTGGTCTCCTTTCCAACACAAGAGCATGTTGGAGTGAGGAATGTCCAATAACAGCAATCCAAAGGGTCTCCTCCATGATGGCTGTTCCCAGGGAATCAATGATCAACATGCATGTCCCGGTGGCCAAAAGACACAATTAAATGCACGGAAGATGGGTGGGAAAAAGTATGACAGTATCAGATTGCAGGACTGGTCCTCTTTATGTAATGTTTTGGTAAGGACTTTAAAACTTGCAGGAAACATACAGAAGGCAGGAGGGTGTTTTTTTATTTTTATTTTTTGATTAAAATGTTTCTGTTTGTTATATAGCGTGCATCAGATGTGTTATCCCAACTCAGCACGATTCCAGTTTGTCGACTGCTTTTCTTGGCCACGCTGCTATCTCGAAAGTACATTCCAGTTCTGTCATTTCTATCTTTCTCCAGGAATTACAAGTGTAGCCCCATCCCATCCCACTCTTTCTCCTCCCTCAGTTATTTCTCTGTTCGAAAACAATTCTTAAAGGACTGTATAGAAGTTGGGTAAGACGCAGAGCGTTGTACAGGGCCCATCTCTCACTCTGGAGTCCTGGGTGATCCCTTACACGTAATTTCCACTGAACCCATTGCTCTGAATTATCAAGTCCTGCACAGATGGTTTAGCTCTGGGGCTGCCGAAAGCACACTATCAGACTAAAAATATTTTTTCTTCCCCAGGGTTAGAGGAGCCTTCAGGGTGGAAACCAATACTGGAGCAGTCAGAAAAACACAGCTTGCTTTTAAAAACATCCTCGTCTGATTTCTTATCCCATTGTGGCTGGATTCACCCCCTTTAATAAACAACTCCGCCTTCCAGCCCGAATTGACAGAGCCCAGTCTCTGCCATTTCGCTGGGAGCACTGGGGAGGGGCGCCCCTCACCCCATCTCTGGGTGTCAGTTCTAACTGCCAGTAGGAAGGCAAAACAGGGTGAAAAGTAAATCCGAAGCAGGAGAGGGGGTGTACGAAAGAATTCAGGCCCCCCAGGTTTGACAACACCACAAACCAGAGCCACTGAAGGCAAGGCTCAGGCAATCACTACGGCATTTCTGAATCCTGCAAAGAAACAGACATGCAGATTTGCGTTCCAGACTCTATACTCCAGGTGGGTGCCTTCCTGGGGAGGAGTCTTCTGGATTCCTCTGGAAGGCAGGCCTCAGGGAGTGGAACCAGGAGAAGTGGGGAGTGCAAGTTCCCTCCCAAATAGACCTACCACACCTCAACCAGTCGTGGTCAGGTGACACGGGACCTGCGAGAGAGGAACCAGTGACCCTGCCATGGCTGGACGCTGGGACCCAGATGACAGCTGAGCCGTATCCATCAGTCAGTGATTTTGTGGATGCGGGGTTCCACTCTATGTAGTCCTACAGCTCTAAGTACCAGACTGCAAAGCCCGGCTGCTGTAAGCCTGTATTTGGCCTCCGGGCGGCAGACCAGCCGGAGTGCTTAGGTGCAGCCATCTAGGTGCTCCTTTGCAACATCTACCAAACGTCAAAGTCAGAGCCAGCCAGCTCCTCTGCTGACAGAGAGGCAGACGGCAAAAGCCCTGCTGCCCCAGCAAAGTGGCAGCTCTGCAAAGCAATGCCGCCGGTGTGCCACTGGGGTCAGTCCTCTCTCCCCACTGCTGATCACCCTCCCCACTCAGAGGCCTTCTACCGAGCTGGGGACATTTAAACACCAGGTTAATTTTTATTAAACACCCCAGGGATCACAATACCCTACGGATAAGAAGTCTTTAACCTTGTCTGTTGCCTACTGACAAGGTTAAACTTCCTAACCCTGGCATTCAACACCATCTACAATCTGGTCTTAACTAGCTGACAAGGGGTCAAGAGTTATAGGGACCGAGTGAGAGAGATGGAGTAGGTCTGGGGAAAGGCTGGGCACCAGCACCTTTAAAAAGCCCAGGGGGTCAGATTCTGTCTCCATCTCTATGCCCCTCCCCTGTTCATGCTCTGTCTCTGTCTCTGTCTCTCTCTCTCTCTAATATAAAGTAAAACATTAAAAAAAAATTTTTTTTAAAGCTGCCCAGGGGCCTCCTGGGTGTCTCGGTCAGTTAAGTGTCTGACTTTGGAGCACGTCATCATCTCACGGTTCATGGGTTCAAGCCCAGCGTCAGGCTCTGTGCTGACAGCTGGGAGCCTGGAACCTGCTTTGGATTCTGTGTCTTCCTCTCTCTGCCCCTCCCCTCCTCACACTCTGTCTCTGTCTCTCTCAAAAAATAAGTAAACATTAAAAAAGCTTTTTTGAAAAGCTTCCCAGGGCGCCTGGGTGGATCAGTCAGTTGAGCGTCTGACTTTGGCTCAGGTCATGATCTCACAGTTCATGGGGTTGAGCCCCACATCAGGGTCTGTGCTGCCAGCTCAAAGACTGGAACCTACTTTGAATTCTTTGTCTCCCTCTCTCTCTCTGTCCTTCCCCTGCTTGTGATCTCTCTCTGTCTCAAAAATAAATAAACATTAAAAAATATTTTTAAATAATAAAAAAATAAAAAGCACCCCAAGTGATTTCTAGGTGTGCCCAAGCGAGAATGAATCTTTCCCAGCTCCCTCAGCTTAGGCATTCCCTTCTATTTGCTTTTTTTCTTGTTCCAAATATATACTTTTTATACACTAATATAAAGTAGACACACATTTATCTAATACAATAAATTATACTGTAACTGCTGGTTACCTAACAGGTTTTCCCATTAGATTTTAACTTCTCAAAAGCAAGAGCACTGCAGGATGCCTGGCTGGCTCAGTCGGTAGAGGGTGCCACTCTTGATCTCGGGGTTGTGAGTTTGAGCCCCGTATTGTGTGTAGAGATTACTTAAAAAAAAATAAAATCTTCAACAACAACAAAAAAGAACATTGCCGTGTTCATTTTTGTACTTCCAGAGTCTAATACGTGTTGAGCACCTTTTAGGTATTTTTGGTAAAAACAGTCTATTTTATATGATAGAATACCTGTGTTCCAAGTTTGGGTCAAAAGCTGCCTCCTCTAGGGACTTTTCCTCATCAGTCTCACCTGGACGTGATCCCTCCCTCCTCTACACTCTGATCACATTTATTCATTCCACTCAAATGGCCTTGAGCTTGTAGATATTTATGTGTTAGGCAGCGACTGTGTCTTTTATAATTGCGTATTATACCTACAATTAGGCAATCAGCTAGCATAGTACAAGCATGAAGTGTTAAGTTCTTGTTTCAAGAATGCATTATACATGAAACTAGTAGACCAAAAATATGCCATCTAAGTATAGTGCTGGGAAAAACTAGCACTGCAGAGCAACGGCAGAATAAATTTTGGAGAGCAAGTTATACCAGTGAAGCCACATTCGGATTTTGTTCTATTCTAAGCTGTTTTCCTTTTAAAAACTCCTTTTAGACCTCCTCACCTCTTTCTCAAAGATTCCTGGCTCCTGTAGTTTTTCTCCTCGTGCCCTTCTAGGAAAGGAGTAAAACTCATTCTTTCTGTGCGCCACAACCAGGTCACCTGCACAAAATCCTCACAGATCTCAGTAGGAAACCACTGTCTGTGGTCTCCACTATTCCCCTCCAGCTGCCTGGAGCATCAGGACGTTTAAAGGCCTTTCACACTGGACCAAACAATCCTCCCTCTGCCACTCTCTCGAACTTGATCACAGTGTCATCACTTTATCACCAAACTATCCTGGGTGGACAGATGCTCTCTCAGTGCCTTTCTGGAGCAGAGAAGCCAGTTCAGGGGATCCTCATCCAAGACAAGTCAGCTGCCTTCTGTCCAATTAGGACAGTACAGCTGTCCCACTTCCTGGCTGCAGGCCGGCCCTGATGAGCACAAGCTGACTCCGAGGAACATTGCAGGGAGGCGGGGAATACTTCTATCAAGAGCGATCAGGCTATTAAAGGCAGGAGTGTGAACAAGATGCTGTTTACTCTTGTGCATAAAGAGGCCAGTGTTAGCAGTCTGAGGAAAGAAAATGTGTTATAACCCAACGCAGCGCACGCGTGCTGAATATCTAGTATAAAGTCATGTCATGCCACATCCTCCGGGCCAGAGGCCTGTCTGCATGAGGCCAAAAGCCATTAGGCAGGCAGGAGCCTAATTCATGTTTGCATCCTTAGTTTGGGCAAACAGTAAGTGCTCAATAAGCATTCACTGAATGAAAGACTCTGCCTGTGGATAAAGAAGAGGGGACAGTGGCTAATTATGATTCAAGAGGTCAGAGAAGACTTCATGGAAAGTGGACCTATACACTGAGATTAGAAAGATAGGCAAACTCTCCCTTTCATTTTATATGTCCCAAAATGTTACAATTTTTTCCCTATCACTTGTGTCCAGAAAATACCACCTGTAAAAAAAAAAAAAGAAAAAGGAAAAGAAAATATCACCTGTACCGTGGTAGGGTCCCCTCCCTTAAGGAGAGAGAAAAAAAGGGAGAGAAAACTTCAAGGTAACCTGGCTGTGTGCCTACGTGACAACATCGCTCATGACCTTGTAAACTGAGATTTAATCAGACTACAGGTTTGTGTGTGTTACCATATATGGGAGACAAAGAAACAGAAAATGTATAAAAATGATGCCACGTGACGCTCGGTGCTCAGTTCTTTGGGTACAAACCCATCTGAGCAGCGCCGGCAGAATAGAGTGGCTTCCTGGAAATTAAACAGCCCAGGTGTCACGAGACTCTGTGTGAGAATCCTGCTACCTTGCATCCCATTAACCCTCTGTCTCCCCAGCAAACAAAAGTGGACCCAGAAACCAGACATTTCTTCACCTAAAGTTCCTTTTCTATGTAATTTCTACGGACAACGATCAGCTGAAAGTTCATTTCTTACCCCTTGTACATGTAACTGATAATAGGATGATTTACAGAACAAAAAATTAAAGAAGGGATCACAAGAGAAGAGAGAAGAGTACCAGTTTTTTTATTGCAGAAAAGCAGCTAGCTTAGGAGGAAACTGTGTTTCAAATGTCACTACCATACAACATAATGTCTGAGAACAAAAAGAAATTAGCTTTATTTCAGTAATAGCCTGTTTTCTACTGTTTCTTTTTAAAAAATTTTTTTAATGTTTTTTATTTATTTTTGAGGGACAGAGAGAGACAGCGTGAGCAGGGGAGGGTCAGAGAGAGAGGGAGACACAGAATCCGAAGACAGGTTTCAGGCTCCAAGCTGTCAGCACAGAGCCTGATGTGGGGCTCGAACTCATGAACTATGAGATCATGACCTGAGCCAAAGCCAGACACTCAACAGACTGAGCCACCCAGGCGCCCCTCTACTGTTTCTTAAATCAAGCAAAAGTAATTAATCTCTCTCTCTCTCTCTCTCTCTCTCTCACACACACACACACACACACACACAGCCCACTGGCAGGCAATATCCAGCAGTAATGATTTCACACTCAATTTATCCTGAGCTGGTTTATACCATATCATAGCAATTTCATCAGGTCAACACATTTCAATTTACCCCCTTCAAACCTATGGGAAAGGACCAATAGTAAGAGTCCAGCACAGCCTGTGGCACTGTGTGCTTAAAGTCAAGGTGAATTAAAAACCCCTCACTAATTCTGGTGGCTGGCAGGAGCAAAGGGTGACCTTCATTAACCAGGAATGAGAAAAAAATCACTAAACAGTTCTTAGCAATTCCTGCCTAGTCCAGAGCTCATAGCTATGAGCAATTGATTTTTCCATGAAAAGTGATGAACTTGACGCTACCATGAAATATATCCCTTACCGAAGAGACAGTAAGGGTTAGTTAGTCGGGTCTATTTAGTTACTGGGATGGCCAAGTTTGGGTCACGTTTTATATTTCCGAGGCAGAGACTCTTGAAAATGTCATCACAAGCCTGAAAAGTTTTCAGACAGTGCCCTCTCTCAAATGATGATACCCAAGAAGTCGCCATGTCTGGTCTCTAGGCTGTATGGCCATTTCTGGGATTACCTACAGATTGGTGATCTCCGGTGGCTTTCTCTATGCTGATCACAGTAGACTCTGAATAAAGGTTATTTTCCAATATTAGCTAGAGACAAACATAATTAAGAAGTGAAATGAGCTTTCTGAATTATGAGCCATTTTGCTAATTTATGCAGTCATTCCCCTGAATTAATTTTAATAGTTGACACGGAAAGGTACCTTTCCTTCCCACAGGCCATTTGGCAGAGTTTAGAACTGTTATGCGCTGGTGTGATCCTGCTGAGAAGTTTGAAAGCATTAGCTTGAAAACTAAGGGACAAAAAGTACCTGTTGTTGATAGCTCACACC
This sequence comes from Helogale parvula, assembly GCA_004023845.1. Lineage (NCBI taxonomy): Eukaryota > Metazoa > Chordata > Mammalia > Carnivora > Herpestidae > Helogale > Helogale parvula. The sequence goes on along the minus strand of PJEM01009939.1, from coordinate 22,031 downwards.
GCAAAGTCCTTAAGGAGTAACAATGAAATTACTTACTAGTCTTCGTGTGCTTCCTGCCTGAATGTAAATGCACTGACCTTTTAGAGAAATTAAAAATCTAATAATACATCTGAGGACATCTCCCAGAACCCGAAAGTGGGTTAGTTCAGGTTAATGCCCAGGGGATGAAAAAGAACAAATCCATGCACAAGATCACATTAACAGCAAGTCAAGTCAAGAGTCACTGAAACGTAACATGTGACTGCAGCTACACTGGGCTCACAATCCTCCCTGCAGTCATGTCAAGGCTGCCCTGTTTGGGGGTGGGTGGGTGGGAGGGGGAGCCTCATTCCTCCGCCAGCTCCAGACATGGGAGCTGCCATTTTCTCCGTGGCTGCCTCTGACCACGACGAATGGTCAGGGCTGAACAGGTGGCCACACTGCAGTGGAACCTTCCCCAGGACTTCCCGATGCGAGCAGGAGAGAGAGGTGCCCCTGCCATAGAAGTGGAACAGCTCTGAGCGGCCTCAGCCTTGACCTTTCCACGAAGGGGGCATGAATGCACACTCAGAGACCAGCCAGCAAAGCTGAGGGCACGCCGATGGCGCCTGAGGCCCAGGCTTTGGCCATTTCTGTCCCCCCCAGCTTGGAGATGCTGGTCCCCTTCTGCTTTAACTGGTGTTATGGGTTGAACTGTGTTTCCTGAAAAGATAATTATGAAAGTCTAACCCCCGATACCTCAGAATGGGACCTTATTTGGAAAGAGCGCGGTTGCAGATGTAATCAGTTAAGGAGAGGAAGAGTAGGCCCTGATCCAATAGGACTGATGTCCTCGTGAGAGGAGGAAAGAGAGCTCTACAAGGAGAGGATGGCAAGTGACAAGAAAGAAGGCAGAGACTGGAGCTATGTTGCCAGAGGCCAATCAATGCCTGGGGCTACGAGGAGTTGGATAAAGCAAGAGGATCCTCTTCCGGAGGCCTCGGACAGCCTGGCACTGCCACGGCCCTGATTTCAGACCTCCAGCGCCCAGAACGTGGAAGAATAGACTTCTGCCGTTTTCTAGCCCCCGCCCACTTTGCAGTACTTTGTAACGGCGGCCCCAGGACACTAATGCAGCTGCTTTGAGGGGCAGTTTCTGTCACTTGTGACCAAAGGTGCAAAGGCATTCCTCAATTTTAAAAATTACACCCTTTTTGCATCCAAGTGCCTTGTGTCTTGTTCCCAAGTTACTTGTACCCAAGTTACAGATGTTCCGTCAAACTCTTAAAAGCAGATCACACACCCAGGCACAGTCTTTTATTTCTGCATTAATAGTACTTTCTCCTGAGAAATTATACAAATAAAATGTATGCACATTATACAAACGAGGGTATTGGTGATCCAGGCCGCACGCTGGATTTGAACTTCGGAACTCAACAATTAGTGCTGGTTACTTTCAGGGAAAGCCGGCACCCACTGAACTAAGAACCCCTGGGAATTACAAAAGACAGTTTCCTTCTGCTTCCTTTTCAGTTAGACCATCAGACATGCAAACGCTTTTCTCATTAGCTTCTCATTTTGCTAAACTCTGTAAGAAAATTCCTAGAAGCCCTGCAGTTCTGGCTGGTGGTTTTCGGTAGCTGATTTTAGATTTCTAAGTGACTGACAGCAGATGCCACCCCTGGGCGCCCAGCAAGGCTGTCCTTGCTTGTGAGGATGAGAATAAGGCTTTTGCCCCTTTCCCCACAAATAGGAGGAAGAGCCTGACAAGGAAGAACACCGGTTTTCAGATAGAGAACATGGAACGGGTTGAAATGTGGTCTTCACAAAATATGTCCACCTGGAACTTCGGAAGGTAATCTTGCTTGGGAATAAGGGTTTTTGCAGATGCCATTAAGAAAAGGATCTTGCGATGAGGTCATCCTGGATTCGGGTAGGCCCCAAATCCAGTGACAAGAGAAGGGGAGACAGAGGCAGAGATGCAGAGAGGAAGGCCAAAGATTGGAAAGATGTGTCCACAAGCCAACGAATGCCCAGGACTGTTGGAGGCCATCAGAGGCTAGGAGAGAGCTGGGGATGGGAGAGCTCCATCAGAGCTTCTAGAGGAACCAACACCTGCCTCCACCTTAATCTCAGCTGTCTGGCTCCCAGAACTGTGAGATAAGAAGTTTCTGGGTTTTTTTGTTTTGTTTTCAATTTTTTTTAATGTTTATTTTTGAGGCAGAGAGAAAGACAGAGTGTGAGTGGGGACAGGGCAGAGAGAAAGGGAGATGAGATACAGAATCTGAAGCTAAGAGGCTCCAGTCTCTGAGCTGTCAGCACAGAGCCCGACATGGGGCTCAAACTCCTGGACCACGAGATCACGACCTGAGCCGAAGTCAGATCCTTAACTGACCGAGTCACCCAGGTGCCCCCAAAGTTTCTGTTGTTTTAAGCCACCAGGTTTGTGGCGCTCTGTTGCAGCAGCTCTGGGAAACGAACACAGGGCATCTCTAAACACACAGACCTAAAGGGGGAACATGTGTGGCGTGGGTCTATCCTGCTCACCACGACCCACAGTCTACAGCATTACAAACCACTTGGAATTTTCAAGATATCACAGAAATCTCATAATCAATGACAATTCTAACTCTAAAACTTGCTCTGAACCCTTCATAGTTCTGCAAAATGATTTAATTAACTTACCACGTGGATAGGGTGCTGGGCTGGGAGTAACTTGGGTTAAAGCCATTTCCCCCATTAGAGAGGCTAACACGGAGTGTCACCAAACACACGGGTCCATGTGAAGCAAACAAGACATCACCTTTGACTGCTGGCCAGTACTTATTTACATGTATGGTTATTCTTTTGTACTTTTTGGTGGAAGGTAAAGATTGAGGTCACTATATACCCCTTAAAAAGGAGTCATACATCGGTAAGCACTGACTCTGAGTCACTGCCAAGAGAAGAAAAGGAAACTGTAGGAAAATATGCACAACGTGGTCATATTTGTATAAAAAGTCATATATGTCCTTCCATGTTTATCAGTGTGTGGGAAACAGGAGCAAAGCAAGGTACAGAACTATACATTCTGTGGGACCAAATTTATGTGACTAAACCCCATATTTGTATACACGTTGATGCATGGCGACGGAGAACAGACTAGACTCTGGACAACAGCCACCTCTGGGGGGCGGGGTTGGAGGTGAATGGAGGATGTTCACTTTTGCCTTATACCAGGGTTAGCAAACTGTAGCCTGTGGCTCACAACCTGCTTTGGTAAATCAAGCTTTATTGGAACAGTCACGTCCATGTATTTACCTGGTGTCCATGGCTGCTTTGGCCTTACAGAGCAGACCGAATGAGTTGAGACAGAAACAGTATGGTCCGCGAAGGTGAAAATCTCTACCACCTGGCCCACTACAGAAAGATCTCTTCTCAATCTGCTTTTCTGTGTTAAAGGTAATTCCTGCTCAGAACAGGACTTGCAAGGCCAAGTCTGGGACCCAGCCAACTGGGTTGCAGCTCATGTTGGTGTGAGTTCAGATTAGGCAAGGCCCCAATTACCAAACGGCTCTGAGCTGGGAGTGGCACGGAGTGAACAATTAACCAGTCAGAAACTGCTCTCTAATACTCTCATTGCCCAGGAAGTTAAATCGCAAATCACAGGACATGTACTAGGGAGCATATCCGAGGCCATTATGCCACTTGAGAAACTGTGCTAAGAAGTCAAAGTGCCCCCAGCCTCGCTCGGGGATGGTCAAAGGGCCAGTAGGTGGCTGTTTACTTTGCGATGGATAGAGAAGCTGGATGACCCACTGGGGTTCACCCACAGATGCGGTACACGCCACAGTTGAGCACTCAGCGGTCCTATCCTGGTGCTGAAGGGCCTTTGGAGTTTTGTCACATCCACGGATTGCATGTGGGCACCACCTTCCTTGCTTATCATGCCTCCCACTGAGGAAAATGGGAACCAGCTGGGCTGGCCCAAACCTGGGTGATACTTGGTAATGCGCCAAGGAAAGCTTTGACGGACAAGCCCGACGAGGCTGCAGACTCTGAGCGCCTAGAGCTGTCAGCAGGACGTGTCCTGTGCTGGGAAATGCAGCTGTCAGACAACGAGGGACCCGCACCTGTCACACCAGCACAGGCTGCCTACGCTCACCCGGAGACTCACACCACAGACGCGGAAACCTCTGGGCGTGAGCATGGTAAACGATTCCCACCTCAGCTCTACGAAGAGACCAGAGTTTTACCATCTTAGAACGGGCTTCGACAATTACATTTCTATGTCAGCAAAGGCTTCTGATCTTGGCTTTGTACTTCAGCCGTGGAACATCCTGAGGCCAACCCAACTCATAAAGACTGGTGTCGAGACGAGGAAAACCAGACAACTGGAAGCACTTGGTTATGTGAAAAATACAGAAGAAATACTGATATTTTAAAAAAAACTTTTAGGTTTTTTCCTAGTCATTTTCACAAAAATTTCTACCAATGGGGTTTTTCTCAATATAAGCTTTATGTTTTAAAGGTAAGGGAGATCAGGGTGATGTGGACAGCCAAGGAAGGGAAGGCGATTACCAGGGCTTCCCAGTGGGACCCATCGGCTAGAGTACACACGTGTGACTCAATAGCAGCCGAAATTTTTACTGATAGATTTAGTTACATAAGGAAAAAGGGAATTTAAACAACCAATTAAGTTGCCAGTTAAAATGAAGTGACATCATGCTAAGCGAAATAAGTCAGGCAGAGAAGGATAGATACCATATGTCTGCATTCATAGGTCTAACAGGACAGACCTGGCAGGGGACCATGGGGAGAGGAAGGGGGAAAGAGAGAGGGGATGAGTGAGGACACAGATCAAGGGAGACTACTGAATACTGGAGACGAACCATGGACTGAAGGGGGAGGGGGGGAGGGGGTGATGGTCATGGTGGGGGGCACTTGGGGGGAGAAGCACTGGGTGTTATATGGAAACTAATTTGACAATAAACTATTTTAAAAAAATTAAAAAAAATAAAATGAAGTGACATGATACGCAAGTTAGCTATCCTTAAAGATGGAGAAATAAGCTCATATTTAGGATATTTACATAATATTATAGATATTATAAATAACATTTATAAGCTCAAACAATAAGGAAGAGAGAGAGAAGGTGAAGTCTTAGGTTTCCTTCATTTGGGAAATATGGCGGACCAGTGGGTCAGATACCTGCCGAGAAGACAAAGGACATAGAATCGGGGCTTTGAAGACAGACATCTTGGATTCAAATTCTGACCCTGCCAGGAATCACCCTGCCCATCAGGCAGCAGCTCTGAGCCTCAGTTCCGTCATTTGCAAACCAAAGATGAGAGTGAAACTCATAGACTACCACGCCCAGCGTTGGCAAAAGGACTTGAATGAGACAGGTTTATGAAGTTACAAAGGCAATAAGGTTTATAACAGTAACTACAGCCATAACCGACCTTTATCAGAAACTTCTGTCCTCCAGGAGCTTACCCTGCAGAGCAGTGACTGACCCGGAAACAGTGCCTACCACAGGATAATACTACAAAGTTATGCACCAAGTGGGGTGGGTGTCAGGGAGAAAGTTATCCAACATCACTATGCAGGAAAGTGAGAGACATCACAGAAGTGGGACACTTAGATTAAAGAGGAGTAGGCATTTACTAGGCAGATAGCCCTTCCTCCCACTATCCCTTCCCATTCATCCATCCACCTGCCCACTTATTGGGCACCTACCTTCTGTCAGATAATGTTATAGGCGCTGGGGATATGGCTGCACCTGTCAGGAAGTTTACAGTCTAGAAACAGGTGACAGACAGCAGACAGGTATACAAAGATAGAAGAATTTCAGATCATGGCGGTGGGGTTGTGGGGAGTGCCATGAAGAAAATAGAGCAGGTCGAGGGGTAGAAAGTGATCTGGAGGTTGGAGGTGAAGGCAGCTGCAGACAGGGTGGTCCGGGGGGCTTTTCTAAGGAAGGGCAGGCAGGTTGGATGAATAATGGGGACACCACGACTTGGGGGGAGGATTTTTCAGGCAGAGGGACAGTGAGTGCAAAGATCCTGAGATGGAGAGAGCAAGTGCTTGGGGGACAGAAAGACGGCCAGTGGGGCTGGTGTGAATGAGGGGGACAGATGTAGGTGACCAGGAGCTTAATCACAGAGGGCTGGGTAAGCTAAGATTTTTCAATAGGTTTTCATAATTCTGAGGTTCAAGTCAAAATGAAATACCCAGTCAATAACATTTTTAGAAAATGCTTTCAAACTCTTTAAAAAACACAAAGGAAGCCTGAAAATCTACCCTCCCTCCCCCCCAGTCCTTAGACCCTCAACTTTGTTATGTAAGAACCAACACCTTCTTTAATCTATTGCCAGAACCAGATACACTTTGCATCCTAAACAAGCTGCCAAAACAAAGCAGAAAGCCCGGCTTAAACTCTCTGCTAGAGGATGTTCTAAACTTTGCAGAACACATTTCTTTATCTTTCAAGTCTGTTTATTTGGACAAGGCCTACGGATATAAGCGGATATAAGCACGGATGCACGGAGCCAGCTGCAGAGAACCGAGACAAACTAACAAAATGATTATTTAGCAGGAGGGAAAGATAAAAGCAGTCTTAAGTATAAGCAAACATTTCTGCTTCATCTAATGTTTATGAGCAAAACACGACCCCGACGCAAAATAACGCCGAGGAAGACACAGGCACATATTTGCCCAAACTGCTCTGGGCTTGGTGAACAAGAGGAGTGGCCGGTGTGCTTCCTCTTTTACTGGCGTCCCCTCTCCCCCAAGGTCACACCGTAAGCTTCTGGTAAGACTCATTCTTGCTCATACGGACTCAAGGACTTCTCTTAGAAAAGTAGAGCTGGGGTCAGTATACACACCACTACTGCACGAAGACCACCTTCAGGCTCCTTATCTCCCCATGTCAAGCCACCTGCCTCATCTGGACACCCCGTCCTGACAGCTGGTTCAGGAAATGGGGGCTCTTTGAGCAGAACTGGTCCGGTTTCCTAGGAGACACACCCCATCCTTGAAGACCTCAGGTTACACAGAGTAGAGCAGGTAGATTTTTTTTCATTTGTGATCTACAAGTTCTTTCTTTGGACTGGATAGTTTTCAACAAAGAGGCTGAGAATACCACGCCTTTGGATCAAACTTTGGTTATGCTTTTTAGGTCGTCAAATCTATGTGGCAGCTTTAGCAGGTGGAATTTTTAAAAATAGCAGAAGCTAAATTTCTGGGCCTCATGAAGAAACATGTATAAAGCTCCCCCATTCCATATTCTATAATACACAGACCCACTTTCCCTGCATTCCTAAAAGATTCCGCTGGCGGTCCCTCAAACATTAAAAGCTGCTCTCATAGGGATTGGATTTATCCTTTTGAAAAAAATACAGACCATGTGAACACGCATGTGAGCTTCTCACAGACCAAGCTGCTGGGTGGTCTTTCACATGTGTATTCATCAACTACTGAGCAACCAACAGGGGTAGATACTGTGTCATATCCTGGAGATAAAGTGGACCTAAATTACTAGCATTCTCTGTGCTCATGGATCTCAGGTCTAGTAAATTGGAGGGAGGGGGCGTCGGTGAATTTTAATAATGAGAAAATGTTTCCAAGAGAGTACATGTGTATGATACATTGGCACCCCTAGGTGCAGGTAAAAGGAAGGTTTCAGAGATAAAAGGAAGGTTTGCTTTGGAATCGAAAAGCAGAAAACATCATTTGTTGATAATGCCATGGCCAGTCCAACCCTATCACCAAGAATGGAATCCAACTAGCAGAGGCATTTCCTGATATTTTCGGCCAATGCCAAGTGCTGCCCCCTACCCCAGCTGGGCTTTAGGGGACTGTGCCCCAGAGTAACCGGTCTCATCCTGTTTGAGTAGGAGCTCCAGGAAGTCACGGTGCTCAGGGCAACGTATCATGTTCTTGGAGAAATGCCATGAAAATGTAACACGTATAATTTGTTTGTAAGAAAAGTATTAAATTTATGAGGTTATGAACGTATACTTATGAAATCGAACATGGGTCCGCCAAAAGAAGTAGAGTAGAACTATGGGAGATTTGCTGTTCTGTATGTTTTGTATCAGTATTCGTTTACTGCAACTTCACTCATTTTGAAATCTGTTAACCTTTGGGAGCACACAAGTAGCAACCTACACTAAGGGTCTAAGAAAAATTTTAAATGAAGGGTCACCTGGGGGCTCAGTCGGTTAAGCGTCCAGCTCTTGATTTTGGCTCAGGTCATGATCTCACGGTTTGTGAGTTTGACCCCAGCATCAGGCTCTGTGCTGACAGTATAGAGCCTGCTTGGGATTCTCTCTCCCTCTCTCTCTGCTCCTGTTCATGTGCACAGGCTCTCTCTCTCTCAAGAATAAATAAACTTAAAAAAATTTTTTTTAATGAAAAGAAAATTCCAGCCATGGACTTTACTGTTATCTTTGAGCAGGAAAAAGGCTGTGCTATTCTATTTCATCGACCAAAGAAACCTAATTTCTAGAAAACCAGAAGGCTTGAGACCCATTGGAACAGAAGGGGAAAGGAAAGAGAAACAAAAGCACTCAGCGGCAGGTTCCAAAAAAAAAAAAACCCAAATAGGTGTGCCCAGATTTACTCAAAGCTCACGTATCAAAAAACCTATATTTGCAGACTTGATAAGTTAGGGGTAATTATTTGCTTTATAAAGTGGGTGATTACATGGGATTCCTTTTCAGAAAATAGTGCATTCCTGGGATGCACTTAAGATGAGATTCACTTTAGAGAAGTCTGACTACTATGCAACCAAGGCAGTGTGTCCGACAAGGCCCATAAGGGATCAGGAGGAGGGCGACCAGGAGCAGAAGAATATATATTCAGAACAGCGTTTAACCCCTGCCTCCCCACCCAGCCCAGGATGTGGCTTCAAACAAAAGCAGAAGAAAATAAAAACCAACATGATCCGGGCAAACTATCTGTTCTGTCACCCTTCATTTGACCCAACCACCCTCCCTTGGGGTCTGGCCTTTCTCTTCTAAGCCCTCTCTTCCTCTCCGCGGTAGCTGGCCTCCAGAGTGGTTTTTTGCAGCAGTGGTTCAACCGGCAGGCGATTTTGCCCTGTGGGGAATGCTTGGCAACGTCTGGAGACTCTTTTGGTTGTCACAGCTTGGGAGGAAGTGTATGGCCAGTAATGGGTCGAGGCCAGGGATGCTGCTAACCATTCCACAGGACCGTCCTCCACAACCAAGAATCATTCTGTCCAAAATGGTGCTGAGGCTGAGGAACTCTGCTCTACAGAAGGCAAAATCATGACGGTCCCTCTGTAGGGTTGGGATGCAGGTACTGAGTAGTTCGGACTCTGCTGTCCTTTTAAATGAGCTAGTATTTAGTTGGAGGGGAAACCCTGCAGAACTCTTGTCCCGACATGATATTCCCTGAGTCTGTTAGATAAGCCTCTGATGTAAGAGTTAGACTCACTGACACAGAAAAATGGCTAAGCACCCACTTGAAAACATTTGGTCCAAACACACATTCAAAGAGCTCTAAGGAGAGGCTTGGCAAGGTGGCATACTTCGTCTTCAAAAGCCTTCTCAAAAGTAATTTACACCAATGAGCCGTGGCAAATTCACCTATTCTCTAAGTACGTCGTGACTCAACAAGCCTTCTGATCCATTATAGAATGGCAACAATTATAGTTTAATGAGTTATTTTCACTTACTTGTCAGAACCTGTTTGGATAATCTAAATAACTTCACATCCTCTTAACATTCCTTGTGAGGCAGTCTCCGGCAAAAGAGGCTCAAATTTCTTTTCGATCCCCAATCCTGGTTAAGTGACAGATGAAGCTGCCAGAGTGACCACTCTCCTGCTGGGGTGTGGCTAGACTCTTTTTCTCCCCTTTTCCACAATCATAAAAGGACGTCTTTCACAGTTAAGATTTTTCTTGCCTCATTCCTTCTTTAGAGCTAGCGCAACATACTTTAAAACTTTTTTTCCCCTAAAAAAATAAACTTCAGAGCATGGTTTAATACACAGGAACACTATTTTCATCCGAGAAAGAATCTCTAGGCTGCTTACATTTCATGCTCAAAGATGTTGAGACAGGTCACCATCGAGCTTTTTCAATCTGCAGCCATAACAAAATAGGAATAATCCCCAACCATTTTGCTTCCTCATTTTCATTCATGAGGAACTTCTTAAAGAAAAGAAAATACCCACACATTTATAGTAACAGACAAATCTATTCAATTTTCTGTGCCACCGAATTGCCCAAACAGGATTCCAAACCCTTTCAACTCAAATATAAATTCCACAGAGTTCCACAAGCCACAGACAACCTCCCCAACAAAAAATCTGGAAACACTCCCCTTTCAATGGTGGGGGTAGTAGCCTGAAAAAACACAAACACTGTTAATTCTCACATAACCTGCTTTTCCTGCTCTTTACTCTAGCGCTGTATCAATGAAAAAACGCTCTGTAGTTCATTTTGTATCACAAGAAAAGTATCACAAGTAAAATATATCTCAGGCCAATGCAAGTGGTTCCCGTCGTCACCATCAAGCAGGGCGCATCTGTGGGGCCCTCGGGGTCTCTGTGGGCGCCAAGGAAGCCAGGAACCGCACGTCTGCCCTGCAAAGCAAAGGACGCCTTGGTGCACTGACTGCTTTACCTGACGCCAGGGTTTCTGTTCTTCTGTTCCTGCTCCTTGGCTGTGCTGAGCTGGGAACGCCTCTGGGCTTCAAACTCGGAACACGGCAAGAGGCTTGCAAATGCCAGACCTCGGTCCCCTACGCTGGCTTCTCTCTAGGAAGCCAGGGGAAGGCGACCCTCATCTCTCCAGAGACACACGCCGGAAAACAGAACAGACCGGGGCCGCGTTCTCACGCCTCCCTCCCTGCGAAGTCCTTGCTAGTTACACACACACCAGCAAACCACTACGGGCCAGTCCAAGTTCCCACGGAAAGGAGGGGGGAGCTCTTCTTAGTTTGAACGCAGGTTGGGGGGAAAGTACCATTCCTTCACAGTCACTGAGCAATTGCCTGCAGCACAGATCTGACAGCGATTGTCCCCTGAGGCAGAGGCTTGAACTGAAACCAGCTCCGCAGGCTTTTGAAGTTTCTTTCTTGGGGCTGGGAGGATGGGAAGGTGTTCCGCCGAACCCTGGGATCAAACAGCGGGCCACCTGCTCCCTCCAGTCGCTGCGCTGGAGGCCCTTATTCTGAAATCTACTTTGTGCAGTCAAACTGAGGGCAGCTTGATTTGGATTCCCCTCGTTATTCAGAATTTTATTATTTTCAGGGTTTTTTTTTTTTTTGAGGGAAGTGTGACCAAAAAACAACCTTGCTTATCAAGCTCTTTTGATTCATATTTTTGGTACTCTTTGCATTGTGCTTTCTCTCTATGGAAGACAAAAAAAGTCAATAGATACCTTCTATATTCCAGGTAGTCTGTACACATAACCTCCCCGCCAACTAAGCCATTCTGCGGAAATTCCGATGAGCCAGTGACAGAAGGTGAGGCCACAGGCCGTTCATATATGTGAACAGAGAAGGAGGAGCCAGAAACCTCCCACCGTGAGAGCACAGCACTTTTTAGGTTCCCCTTCCTCAGGACGAGGCCAGAATTCTGTTCTACCTCTTGTCATTTTCAGTGCGACTGAAGTAATTTAGGGAAATTTTTCATGGAGATTATTTGCCCATAAAATCAGCCAGAAAAAGACCCCTTGGGTATGTGTGGAATCTCTCTAAGCTGGTTTGGAGGCAATTCCAAACACTGTTCAAGAAATGTAAGGTTTTTAGCCACAAAACGGTGCTTCTAAAATGAAGAGGAAGCTACTGATTTGCCCATTATAATAATTAGAGAGCGTTTTTTAGTGCATTTTTCTTTCAAGGAGCAAAAGACTCCAGGAATGTGTCTTTACCACACCCTTGTAGGGCCAGTTTCTCCCAGTGGGATTTGTTGCTGCCCTACCACGTGCTGTCCCTCTCGCCTCCCACCACCCTCAGAACCACCCAGAACAGGGCATGTTAACATGCAGATTCCTGGGCCTGGGCCTGGGTCCCCGGAATCAGAATTTCTGGGTGAGGCCTGGGCATCCACACTTTACCCCAGGAATCCAGGTGACTCTTATGCACAGTAGTTTTAGGATCTCCGCCTTAAAACCCTGGAAGTCAGGGACTATACCTCGTAGTTCTGTGCCCCAGAACTTCGTCCCGTGTTTGGGACATGAGCAGTCGACTGTTTGCCTGAGGACTGAAGGAGCCCCTCCTTGCAAAGGCAAAGGGGAAACTCACTCGGGCTCTCAGTCATGGCTAGAAGTACCGGGGCATCAGAAGTGGGAGCTCTGGTCCCAATATTTTCTTTCTACTGTCCTATATTTAGAGTATCGGTACCTTTTTCAAATTTTATTTAACTACCCCTCTCTCTTCCGGGACAGGGAGAAAGAAGATGTTTCGTCTTCCAATTTGCCAAGCTGATTTCCAAATTTGTGAGTTTCCAAGTAAAAAGAGCCCATGATAATCACCATGTGGAGTCAACGGTTTGGGAAGTTTGCCTGGTTAGACAGCCCTTGTTGAGGGCTAATGCGAAGGCTTTCCTGTTGACCTGCGTCTTGTCCATACATATGGATGTGATTTGGGAAAGAAAATAAAGAATCAAGAATCAAAGGAAGAGCACAGGGATCTGTTTGAGATGATTCCAGATTCTCTCCATGTCTCCAAGATGCCTGCAGTTTTGAGTTTGGCTGCAGGGCCCTGCAATAGGTAGTTTATAAATAGTTTTCATTTGTAAGGCCACTCCAAAGTGTCCTTTTGGGAGAGGAATTACTGTACCGGATCGTTTCCGCTGGGCTGCATGGGCCCCAGCCCTAACCCTCACTCTTCCTGATTCACTGGCAAGCCCTAAGCAGGTCCATCTGCTGGAATTGGCATGACATCCCTCACAAGGTGGGAAGCCGTGAGGTCCAGGAAGCAAGCACGTTCAGGTGGAAAACAGAAGAGAAGCAAGCCTGTTCCCAACAGGACAGAGAGGAGGGCAGCCTTGCTGCTTGGGGCCAAGGGGACCAAATGTTTCCATGTGCCCCGGAGCATTCATCTCCTGGGCTTCATGGCAAATTTCACATCCGTCCTTAGACAAAGCTATGCCCAGTATGGAAGCTGTACCAGTGACTTTTGGATGGTGCCATTTTTCAGTGTATGCCCCCAAGTTCAATACTCACTGTGAGAGGCCTTGTCGACAAAAGCACTAGGACAAACTAGAGCAGAGGTAGCTTGAAATGTCACCTTTTGTCTGAATTGTCATGAATCCGGAAGCTAGAGAAGATGGCTTGAGACCCAAAGGACAGTTGTAATGCCCACCGGGGGCCCAGCCCAGCCTCCAGGGGAAAGGGTGTGGAGAGCTACTGGGCTACCTTGCCATCCGCCATTGGCCAGGTAGGCAGATCCACGGGGATGGCGAGCATTTTCTAATGGGGATGGTCTTTCAGGCGGACAGTGGGTCCAGGTGAGCCCAAAAAAGCCAGTTGTCATCGTAATCAAAGTAAAATAATGCTAGGCTGTAATGGAAAGTATTTTTTAACATTTGTTAAAATTTAAAACCTGATTACTTACAAAAAATGATTTGAAATAGAAAATAGCCTATGAAACCAAATAGTAAAATCAAATCATACATTTAAGCCAAAGAAATAAAGGTAGAAAAAAATGACCTAAGACTTCAGTAATAACAGCAAACAGACATGAATTTCTCACTTGCCCTTGTCTATAACTACCCACGCCTCAAAATCCAAAGCTGACTGGTTTTCTACTAGGTGACAGGAATTTCTTTTAAACCAGGGCATTTACTGAGTGTGCCTCTTCTGTGGCCCTCGCCCTACTGTGGGTCCCCATTTATCTTTTGTGTACTGATACACTTTGCCCAAGATGAAACTCTTTTTCTGCTCCACCAAGAGAAGGTCACAGAAATTACCTTGGTATTCACTGCAGGTCACCTGTGTAGGGCAGGTGAGACACCTTGGAATCAATCACTTAGAAGAAACGTTATGCACAGAGCAACAGCTGGAGCTCTGGGTCTGTGAGAGAGCAGACACATGAGCGCCTCTGAGGCCCAGGAAGGGTCCTGGAGAGTAGAAAGGACGACTCTGAGCGGTCCTCACTTCTGTGCCCAGAACACAGGCCAGACCAGGAGACTCATCCCCTCACACAGCTAGACAGTAATCTGCCTAGGAAAGCTGTCTTTCAGCTGTCGGATCCTAATCATTTCTCAAGTTCAATACCACCAATGACAATCGTCCTCAGACTCTGGAGATGCTGTAACAGCTGTGGGCACTTGAGTGCTGGAGGGTTGCCGGGACGCCACAGGGGGTATAGTTTTAGACTTGAACACCCTCTTACTTTTAGAGATGCGCATTTCATCTGTCTGAGAACAAGTCCTAACTCCTAACATCTTCTGCGGCCCCCAGTGTTGGGCCAGCGGCACAACCTCAATACTGCTTGTCCGCTTCTCTGCAAGAGTTACATTTCGCCACTGGGTTCAACGGTCACTCGCTCCCACCCCACCCCCACACACATTTCACCAGCAATAAGCTAAACCCTCGGAAGTTATCACTGAAACACAAAACACTGTTTGAACTCAAAATACAAATTCTTTTCAAAATGTCATTTCCGGAGAAGGAAGCCCTTCCATTTGTGCTGACAGGAAATGGGGTGATTTTTTTCATAAATATCGAAACTTTACTGCCTGTGTTACCCTAGTAACACACTTCCTTTCGTCATTGATGTAGGAGAAAGAGGATAACTTTGGGTGAATCAGATGGGTTTTCCTCAAATCATCTGTTGTGTCAATGTGTTTATGCCCTTCTGGGCCAATTCCAAATCTGCTGACGATGGAGGGAACAAAATTTTGGCACCAAAGTTATTCTTTGCAAATAAGCATACACCATACATTGAATTTAAACTTGAGGTCGCTCTCCTGTACCAGGAAGATTCTGTATTAACTTAGTCTTACTTTGTCATCACGGGCATATTTCTGTGCAATGGCAGCCCGTGGCCATGCACGAGAACAAGTCTGAGTTCTCTGGAAGGGGAAAGACCTCCCACACAGCGGTGCAAGAAGACAGTTATTGACTCGAATCTCCAACTCCTGCCCTTTACCCACTGTTCTTCTACATAGTAAGTTAAATTGGCAAAGACTGGAAGGAAGGAGGAGAGAGAGGGAAGGAAGGGACCTTCCCTGACTGACTACACCTGTGGTTTTGCCTGCTTTCTCTTTTCCAAATCCTCCAGCCCCAAGACGCAGTGATCAGTGTTCTCATTTCACAGAGAAGGAAACAGAGCAACAGGATTCCGGCTCCTATCACCTTGCATGTCTCTGCACAGACAGACAGACATACCTGTATATATGCATGGACATATATATTTAAGTTGGGACATTATCCACATACGTTAACCATCATCCTTTGAAAGTATACAATTCAATGGTTTTGAGTCTATTCAGAGTTGCCCAACCATCACCACTATCTACTTCATGAATAAGGAACTAGTCCCCCGTTTGTAGCCTAGGAAACAGGCCTTCAGCGCGAACTACCACTATCTACTTCAGACTGTCTTCATCAACCCCCACAAAGAAACCGTGTACACATTAGCCGTTTCTCAATTCTCCCCATTCCCCCGGCAACCACAAATCTACTCCGTTGCTGTGGGTTTGCCTAGTCTAGATGTTTCATACAGATGGAATCATATACACGAGATGTTCTGTGCTTGGCTCCTTGCACTTGGCGTCGTGTTTCCAAGGCTCATCCCTGCGGCAGCATGCTGTTGGCCCTTTTACCACTGGATAATATTCTGTTGTGTGGATGGACCACATTTTCCCTAATTCATATATGAAATGAGGCCATTTCTATAGTTTATTGTTAAGCTTAAGTTTATCGTTAAGTTTTAAATTCAGAAAGATGACTAGCGTCCCTATATTGGTCCTGCTTCAAAGGATCTTCTTGTCTGTCTACTGAGCTCTGGAGAGTTCTAGGCTAGAGCTCTTTGAGGAGCTAACCTGAGACAGCTTCATCCATTTAAACTATTATGCTGTACTACGCTATTCTCCACGGGCCATGCCAGGTGCCCTCGGGGAGCCTATGGCTGATTAAAGGAAACAAGATGCTATGCGGTATGACTGCAGAGACAAAACACTGGGAGCCATGACCGCATAGACGAGACACTGGGAGCCATGACTGCATAGACAAAACACTGGGAGCTATGACTGCAGAGACAGACACTGGGAGCTATGACTGTCCAGAAGTACAACAGACCCCATGAGAGGGGTCACTGACTTTCAGTGACATTTTACACTGGTAAAGTAAACCAAACAAGCAGCGAATGTTTATCATCCTGAAAATAGGTATAACAGGGCTACTATGAGACAGACTTTCTCCATTTTACCAGGAATGACAGATTTTGGTCCTTCAGCAGGTTATACTGGGAAGGAAATTAAGTACTCGTGTTCTGCAATGGTTCCTGCCAGGTGGTTCATGAAGCAGTGTGTGTGTTCCTATCTTCTGAGAACTAACAGACCTGGCTTTTAATCGTGGTCTGTTACTAATTAGCCCCCAAGTTGCTGGCGCTCAGTAGCCTCATCTATAAATGGAGGTCAGTAGTAACTGCCTTGACCACTTTACAGGCCTGTGGTGAGAATTAAGTATTTATGAGATCATTTGCAAGTGTTAAAAATATTATGTAAGCGGTGCCTGGGGTGGCTCAGTCAGTTAAGCGTCCGACTTCAGCTCAGGTCATGATCTCACAGTTCGTGGGTTTGAGCCCCGTGTCAGGCTCTGTGCTGACAGCTCAGAGCCTGAAGCCTGCTTCAGATTCTCTGTCTCCCTCTCTTTCTCTCTGAAAGTTAAGACGGGGCTGAGGGCTTTCAATTTATAACATGAATTAGTTTCACAGGAACATTATAAACGTTTATTCCTGGGCTTTATGAAAAAGCAGTCAAAAAGTTAAACAAAAAAAGCCACTTGTTTTTTAATCCCTCGGAGAAGCAAGGAAAAAGGGTTTGGCTGAATCACGTTGTGATTCCATTTCCTTCACCGCAGGAGTTCAGCGGGAGGGGTCGAAAGCAAGTCTAAGTCATGTCCTTTTATTTGTCCATCATTCCCAAGCTAACAGATAAGACAGAACAGCAGCACTGAGAAGGCAGAAACGGAAGGGCATTAAAGGGTCTCAGGCTGCATGCGAGGGTCTCTCCACTTGTCCCCAGACGCCCAAATAGCACCGTAAACACCACGCCACATCAAGACATGTGCCACCAGCCTTTGTGGAAAGAAAGGCACTCAGGGCGGAGAACTGATTTTCTGGGTGTGTGACATGGGGAAGGAGGGAAAGGATATGAGACCCAAGCAAGGAAAACAGAGCCCTGCCTTCCTCCTCTGAGTAAGAACGCAGACAACAGAACTTTGCTTTGTCCCCGAGAGAAGAGCTGCAAGAGGAAGGCTCCCGGGTGGCGGTGGCGTGTGGCCTGGCAGGTGCCTGCTTGGGGAGCCATCTGCAGAGGGAGGCAAGCTCCCCGGGGATGCACACATTTGCCTTGAGGGGATCAGTGGAGTGGCTGAGTAAACATGGAGCCCCGAGGGGGAGGGAATTGTGCAAGAGAGCGAAGAGAGCCAAGCTCACCCTTGGTTTGCTGATAGAACAGCCAAGGACCAGGGGAGGGCACATGGGACAAACCCTTTTCTTTCACCTTCGACACTTGTTTCCAGTCTGACATGTACTTTCCTTCCTTCCTTCCTTCCATCCATCCATCCTCATGGGACAAACCCTTTTCCTTTACCTTCAACACTTCTGTTTCCAGTCTGACAATTAATTTTCTTCCTTCCTTCCTTCCTTTTTTTCCCCAGTGCTGCCTTCATTTTGGAACTACTTTGTTGCTGTTTTCTTGCTTAATGAAGTTGGCAGGTAACAACGTTCCCATACCCAGGAAAGGGATTTTGCTGGAATAAGAGATCTCTGAGGGCCATTCACCAAAAACGGAAGGAAATTCACACCAAAGGGATGCCCGCCATCTACTGACACCTGTGACCGAAGTCCGAAGTCTTGTGTGGCTTCCTGCACCATGAGTCTGCTAAAGCAGGAGCAGGGGAGAGAAGCAGTCAAGGGTGGGAAGTAAGAAGAGGAAGGTTGCCTCAGGGAAGAGTTTCGAGGTACAGATGGATAGCAGGCTATTGGCAAACTTGAGTATTTCACACTAATTTGATTCTGGACTTAATTAGAAGGCAGGTTATAAACAACTTCAGAATGCTCCTGAATTTATAGGTTAATTAGCATAAGCTTTTAAAGATGTGCCATTTATAGCAAGACCTCTCAAAAAAGAGACTCATGTTGCTGAAAACAAATTTGAAAGCCAGCTGATGATAAATAAAGCTACAATTTGAGTGTATGCTACATGCCAGTTTCCAGGAAAATCTCTCCAGAAGAGAGAACTGCTCACTCTGAGTCCTTAGACCAAAGACATGAGAATTACAGAACTTGGATCCTAGAGGCCAAAGAAATTTGGAGTCAAGCAGTCCCAGGCTTGGATTTACGTATATATATATATATTTTAATGCCTGTATTGGAAACTGAGGCTCAAAGAAGTTGAGAGACTTGCCTGGCAGCTGGTAGTTCCAGAGCAAGAGTCAATCCCTGTTTCTCTATCATGTGGAGCCCTTTTCACTAAAACACACGAGGGCTCCCTACCCAGCCTGTCAAGTCGATGTGATCGGTAGGATTTATGGCTATTAAAGGAATAACAAAGGGAGATAGAATTTTAGAGCAGGGTGGAGTTTTGGAGGTAACATGCCCTTCTCTTTACTAGTGAAATAAAGACAGTCCCAATGACCTGTCCAAAATTACTCAGAAATTAGTGACATAGCTGAGCCTGGACCTTCTTGATCATTTCCCAGTGACCTTGCTCCTTCTCGAAGCTTCCTTGGGCATCTGGCGGCATCTCAGGCAAAACCACCCAGAGAAGAGGCTGTAGAGCGCCTCCGGTACTTAGTGGGAGTCCCTGGAGGACACCTGTATAGGTTCGCAGCTTTACTGGAGTGGGTTTGAAGGGTGGCCCATAAAATCTCTGGAGCTTGTGAATGTTTGGGGAAAGGGTCTTTGGAGATGTAATAATTAAGCTAAGGATCTTGAGACAAGATCATCCTGGATTATCTGGGTGAGCCCTAAATCCAATGACATGTGTCCTTCCAAGAGCAAAGCAGAGGGTGGGGTGATATAGAGAGAAGGCACAGAGGGAAGGTCATGTGAAGATGAAGGCAGAGCCCATGGTCACACCACAGGCCACCACAAGGAAGGGCTTCCTCCGAGTCTCTGAAGGGAGCGTGGCCCTGCTGGCACCTCAGTTTTGAACTTCTGGCCTCTAGAATACTGTGAGTGAGCGAAGAAGTTTCTAAGACACCACAGTTGGAGCAGATGGAAGAAACGAATATATTTACAATCTTTATGGATAAAAACAAATCAGAAAAAAAACAACAAAAAATAAGGATCACAGATGGACAAGCAAACTGTGGTATATCCATATAATGGAATATCACTTAGTCATAACAGAAGGAAATTCCGGCACTTGCTACAACATGGGTGAATCTTGAGGACATTGTGCAAAATAACATAAGCCAGTCACACCCACAAAACCCCCGCACACTGTAGGATTCCACCTCTATGAGGTGCCTGAAGTTGTCAGATTTCATCCTGAAAATAGGACGGTGTTGTCAGGGCACGAGGAGGAGAGGGGAGCGGGGGTTTGGTGTTAAGTACAGTGTTTCGATTTTACAAGCTGTAAAGCATCATGGAGGTGAATGGCCGTGGTGGTTGCACAAAATTATGGATACATTTAATACCACTGAAATGTACACTTAAAAATGACGAAGATGGTAAATTTCATGTTATGTGCCTTGTAGCACATTTTTAAAATCGAGGGGGGAGACCCAAAAAGGCAAGGATCACAGCATTTACAAATTCACAATCGTAATGTCGCAACATTGGGGTCTGAGAAGGAAGGTGGAGAGACTGGTCCTGTTTTACATCGGTAACGAGGCCAAGCTGACTCAGAAGCAGTCACGTGTCAGGGCGCTACAGGGGAAGGACATTTTTTCTAGATCACACCCATCGGAGGAGGTCAGTACACGCACTGGGTGGGTCTTGATTCTCTCATGAAGCCAGTGAGAACGACTCCCAGAAGTCCTGAATCTGAAGCCTCCACGGCTCCCACCTTCCAGAAGGCCCTCGCTGAAACCCGAGGCCAAACTGGTAAGGAGCTCTCACAGCCACAGCCAACGCCCGCTCCAGGGAGGAGCTGGAGGAAGCAGATGTTCCTTCAAAATGGCATGTTCCTGGATCTAGTTTGTTTTACATATCCCTTCTCACAGCTGTTGAACTGAGTCTGAGGTCACTGATACCCCCCCCACCCCCGACTGCCTCCTCAACGCTTTTGGGGAAACACAGTTGCATATGTGAACTGAGACAGCTGTTTCGATCCGTGCCTTCGGTAAACGTGGCTCAAATTTGGGGGCTATACTCGGTGTCTTCCCACCGCTTTTCCTACAGCTGAACATCTGCGCGATGGTTCTGATATTTTATTATTACTGCTTTTAAATGCAATTTCCCAAGTGCTCCCAACTCCACAGGTTTATTTCAGTCCTGCAGAGAACACACTTGGGAACTCCTAAGGAAATGCTGTGGGCCCCTCCCCCAGGCCTCCAGGGAGGGACAAGGACATATTCAGGGGACAGGTGGGGAGCACATATCCACTGCACTTTGGCCCCTGTGATCTGACCACCTGGACTTCATGCTGCACTTTGGACAGGTCACAACCGTCTTCTCCAAGAGCTTTCCTGCAATGTAGGTCATGGAGGGCCTGACCATGCTTGGGAAGATGATTATTTCTTTTTAATGTTTACTTATTATTTTTCAGAGACAGAGTGTGAGCAGAGGAAGGGCAGAGAGAGAAGGAGACACAGAATCTGAAGCAGGCTCCAGGTTCTGAGCTAGCTGTCAGCACAGAGCCCGACTTGGGGCTCAAACTCATGAACCCTGAGATCATGACTTGAGCCAAAGTTGAACGCTCAACCAACTGAGCCACCCAGGCACCCCTTGGGTGGACAATTAAAACCACTGTTGGAAACGCCATGGAA
The DNA here is from genome assembly GCA_004023845.1 of Helogale parvula. NCBI lineage: Eukaryota > Metazoa > Chordata > Mammalia > Carnivora > Herpestidae > Helogale > Helogale parvula. The sequence continues at coordinate 943 of PJEM01009939.1, read as the reverse complement.
ACTCCTCTTGACCCCCCAACTATATGGGAGGGTGACCCCTCCTCTTAGGTTTCCCTCCCATTGTTTTGTGCCCCGAGTTCTACAGTGTCTCCTAGCGGGCTTCCCTGTCTGCGGCATTTCGGACAGGCATGATGCCGTGCGTTTACCGCCTCTGACTCATTCCAAACCATTTCATACCTCTAGTTGGGTACCAACAAGCTCCCCTTCTTTTCCCCTCCCCTAACTCCAGGCCACCACCGATCTCTTCTCGGTCTCTATGGATTTACCTATCCTGGATATTTCATGTACGTGGAGCAAACCGTATGTAGCCTTTTGTGTCTGGCTTTGTTCACTTAGCATCATGCTTTCAAGATCCATCCATGTTGTAACGGGTATCAAAACCCCTTCCATTTTAAGGCTGAACATTATTCCTTGTCTGTATATACTACGTGCTGTTGGTCCAGTCATCCCCGCACGGACGCTGGGTCATTTCCACCTTCTGGCTGATGTGAACAGAGCTGCTAGGGACGTGGTTTTATGAGTATCTGGGGATTCCTACGCATTCTTTGTACAGCAACGTAATCCAATCATGTTCAGCTCCAGCTACAACCGCTCCAGTGGCTTCCCGCCATTCTTAGGAAGAAGCCCAAATTCCCGACTAGGCTGCTGGAGGTCCTCTTGCTCTGGCCTCTCCCACTCCTCTAGCATCATCTCTCACACCTGTGCTCCTGCCCATCTGACTTTTTGTTTCGCGCCCTGCTGTGCCTGTCCTCGCCTCTGGGCCTTTAGGGAGGCTGTTTCCTCTTCCTGGAACACCCTTCCCCTGGGTAAAAGGCAAGTGCATGTAACACTCACTTCCTTATCGGCTGAATCCAATGAGCTACACTAGGTCCTGGCATAGAGCCAATGCCGGTCCCTCAGTGTTTCCTGGAAAGCAAGGCCTGCCCCCCCCCCCCCCCCCCCC
>PJEM01009938.1:51396-67094 GCA_004023845.1 Helogale parvula | reverse complement strand
TACGGGACATCTGAAAACAGAGTCTTCCATCAACATTAGGATGTGGGGTATGGGGGCGCCTGGGTGACTCAGTCTGTGAAGCGACCAACTCTGGCTCAGGTCATGATCTCGTGGTCTGTGTTTGAGCCCCGCGTCGGGCTCTGTGCTGACAGCTCAGAGCCTGGATCCTGCTTCAGATTCTGTCTCCCTTTTCTCTGCCCCTCCCCCCCCCCAATGAATAAATGTTAAGAAAAAACACTATTTTTTTATTTTTTATTTTTGAGAGATAGAGAGAGACAGTGGGAACAGCGGAGGGTCGGAGAGAGACAGAGACACAGAATCCAAAGCGGGCTTCGGGCTCTGAGCGAGCTGTCAGCACGCTTGAACCTACACACCGTGAGATCATGACCTAAGCCTGAGTCGGACGCTCTACTGACTGAGCCACCCAGACGTCCCCAAAAAGCCACTATAAAGATGTGTGCTATAGAATTATGTTAAAGACAAGGAATTGTTCATTGCATCAGTAAAAATACAGCTTATAAAACATGATATATGACCATAGTGATTTTAGGTACTTGTTATGAATAGAGAAGAAAGGTAGGTCAAATAGACACACTCAAAAGTCAGTTATGGTTTTCTGAGTTGGGATTCCATGTATTTGTTATTTTCTCATGGGTGCTTTTCTGTGTTTGTAAAGTTGTCAACAGTGACTGTGTATTATGTTTGCAATCCAGATAAAGTGTGTGTGTGTGTGTGTGTGTGTGTGTGTGTGTGTGTTTATATGTTTTAATGGCCCAGAAAGAAAAGGCCAATTTTAGATAAAGATCCAGAGTGACTCACTGCTTCCCTAACGCGGTTTCTGTCCCCAGGCTTGGACATTATTATGGAAAATGCTGGCTGTGTCAGGCCTGGCTTATAGTGTCTTCCCAGAGCAGAGCTCCCCAGAAGGTTGTCCCCGACCTCCTGGCAGAGTCCCCCATAAGAAGCCTGTCGCATGTGCAGGGCTGGTCCCGTCCAGGCATTCTTGGAACCCGAATCCAAGAGAAATCCCCCACCCCCAGCCCCCAGAAATACCTTTTCTGTGTGAGTGGTAAAATGTACATAGCATAAAATTTACCATTCACCATTCCAGGCACATTATGTCCATTCCCAGTTTGTTGTCCATTCCAGAACTCTCCATCATCCCAAACAGAAAGTCAGAACCTAATAAATAGTAACTCCCCATTCTTCTCCCCTACCTGGCCCGACCGTGGTCACCACTGCTCACACAAGTGGAATCATACAGTATTTGTCCCTTTGTGCCTGGCTTATGTCCCTGAGGCCATACGCTTTCAAGATTCATCTGTGTTGCAGAAGGTGTGCGAATTTCTTGCCTTGTTAAGGCTGAATAATATTTCATTGTATTTACATACAACAGTTTATCCCTTCATCTCTTGATGGACATCTGGGTTGTTTCCACTTTTTGTCCGTTGTGGATAATGTTACCGTGAACGTGAATGAAGCAGAGACTATCTGCTAGGGTCTCTGCTTTCAGCTCTTTGGGGTGTGTCCCTAGGAGGGGGACGGTTGCACCATGTGCTAATTCTGTGTTTCATTTTGCAAGGAGCCGGCATATTGCGCTCCGCTTCAGCCGCAAGGCTGTATGCTCCCACTGGCAGTGAGTGAGGACCCCAGTCTCTTCTCAGCCTCCCCAAGGCTTGTTATCTTCTGTTTGTTTGGTTTCAAATAATAGCCACCCAAGTAAGCAAGAGGTGTGTGATCTCGCTTTGCATTTGCTAATGATGAGTGGTGGCGAGCGTCTTTGGAAGTGTTTATTAGCCACTTGAGTATCATCTTTGCAAGAATGTCTATCCTTTCCCCACTTCTTAGCCAGGGTTGTCATTGTTGAATCGTAGGAGTTTCTTATGTATTTTGGAAATGAGAATTTTTTTTTTGTATATTAAGTATTCTTGGGTCATATCCCTTGTTAAAACATTCATTTATTACCTCATTTTGGAAACCATGCAAAGAAATAAAAAGTATATAAGAAACATCGGTGACTGCAATCTTTGATTTAGCAATTGCACATCTGGGAATTTGCCATGAGGAATTTCATGAGCTTTCACTAAGATGTACCTGCCACGTAGGCCATAAAAGGAGGGAGCCTGAAAGAGATGGAAACTGTAAACACCGATGTCCAATCACAGCATAGAAATGAAAAATTAGCCCAGTGCAGGGCGGTGTGATTACAAACAGCATTGTGGATGTGCACACAGTGATTCAGGGACATTTACAATACAGCTGTGCATGAAAGGAGAAAGTTGCAAAACAATCCCTTATGTTACCATCCCAATTATGTTTCGAACACACTGTAATTGTGTAAAACAAGGAAGGGAAAATGCCAAAATGTTAACATTGTTAATCTCAGGTTATTCTTATTTTCTTCTTTGTATTTTTTCAATTTTCCAAATTTTCTGAAATAAACATGTGACTTTACAGTCAGAAAAAAAAGTTATTTTTAAGGCATCCATAAATATGTGTACAGTGTTATCCCGCTTACGTAAAAATCTCTGTATTTACCCCCCCAAGAAGGAGATCGCGGCCTTAGTTGGGGGAGCGAGATTTGAAAGTTTTCTTTTTGATCCATGCTCTCCTGGATTTGCCAAACTCCTTACTGTCTTGATGTTTTGTTACATGATTAGGGAGAGAGGAAAATGACAGAAACCTGTTAAACTTTTAAAAAGTGAAAATCTAAAGTAAATGAAAATCAGAATCAAACGAAATTTGGCTCAAACAACTGGCGCAAGCCCGCGAGGGCCAGGCCAGGCCGCGCGGCGGGAAAGGCGGGACGTGGAAACCGAATGACCCACCCGCCGCCGAGGCCCCGCCCACACCCCGCCCACCAGACTGCGACGCTACGTCGGCACAGCCCACAGGTCTGGCATTTGGACTCCGCCGCGTTGAGGCCCCGCTCCGTCCGGGTCGCGTCGAGGACACGCCTTCGCCCCGCCCCCTGGGCCGCGCCGCCGCGTTCGCGCCTTCGCCCGGGCTTCCGGAGCCGGCCGCGTAGAGGCCCCGCCCCCTCGCCGCCACGCCGCGTCCGCACCGCCCGTCGCGCTGGCGCTGGCTTCCGGAGCGGGACGGAAGGGCGGGCGGCAGCCAAGGCCAAGGCCGAGGCCGAGGCTAGCGAGGCCAAGGCCGCCCGGGCCCCCCAGCGGAAGGGCGCGGCTCCCTGAGCAGGGCCCGCGCGCACTTCCTCCGGCCCTGCTCATTCCTGCGCCGCCTGCCCCCAGGTGCACGGGACGCAGAGGCCCAACGGCCCGGGGGCCGAAATCAAAGGAGGGCGCGCCGGCGGGGCCCCGGGGACGCGCACCGCACTCCGGCCCGGCCAGGAGGGAGAGCGGGCGGATCCAAGCGTGCGGGCCCGGGCCGGGCCTTCCGAGCGGGCCGCCGCAGCACCCTAGAAGCCATGGTGCCTTTGCAGTGCGCTGGCCGGGCGCCGTCCCGGGGCGGCGACTGCGGGGCCCCGCCTCCCTGCAGGCCGAGATTCTGGCCTGAGCTGGGGATCCCTGCGCTTCAAAGAAATTTGAAGGCCCAGGCATCCTAATAGCAGCGGCCATTTATTGAAAATCAGATGGCAAGCGAGCGTGGGGCGTATGCTTTTGTGCCGTCTCGTGACTCCGCACAGCCCACTGTCACAGAGAGATCAGAGAGGCAGTTTGTCCAAGGCCCCACGGGAGAAAGGGCACAGACTCTCTTGGGGCCCAGATCTCTGATTGTGCATCTCAGGCTTTTACCCTCTGGAAAACTGGCTCCCGTGATAGAAGTTTCCTTGCCGTGGGCACAGCTGGCTGTCGACTCTTACCGTAGCTCACTGCTGTCTCATCACCAGCAGATAGACCCCCCCAACTCCCTGCTCTGAAGGTGCCCAGCACCTGCGAGCTCTAGCCAGGTTAACACCCACCTGTTAACGCGGGGTCCTCTGCCTCCGCCATAGGAAAAGATACTCTCCGTGCAGAGGGGGATGTGAAAAAGTAGGTGATTCCAGGTTCCGGGATGGGGGGTTTGTTGGTTCAGGTCAGCCATGCCTGTGGCAGGAGGCTGTGAAGTGTGGGTGAGATCACCCCCCAGATATTCTCTCACTCACACACACACACACACACACACACACACACACACACACAGCCACGGACTCAGTGTTGAAGAAATCAAAGCCTCTCCTCTCCACCCACTGCTCTCCTTGGGAGACCGAGGGGGCATTCGGGCTTTCCACGTGGCTTTCCAGGTTGGTCTCGGAAGGCCACGTGATGCCAGACGTTGGCAGCAGACAGGACACGAGGCCCCAGCCCAGGCCAGCTCCAGGCCCAACGAAGCGTGCCTGCAGCAATCCAGATTTTCCAGCCTCTAAATGTACCTCCGAAAGGAAGCTGCACATTTAATTTTTTTTGTTTTGGCTCCATATTAAAGAACAAAGCATGGGAACTGGACAGGCCCCTCTGTAAACAGAAAACACATGTTTTCCAAGCGAATGGGCCCTTCCTTTCCTGATCTGCCACGGACAAAGGCCTCTCAGGCCTCTTGACCTTCAGGAGCAGAAAGACCACAGACCCGGGGCCGAGAGGAGCGGATTCTTTGCCCCAGCTCAGGGAACAGCGCCTGCATTCTTAGTGTTAATGTCCACCGGGCAGTGGGGTGGGCCTGGGGCATGGTCCCGGGAAGGAAGGCCCTCCGGGACCCAAACAGGGTTTAGGTCGGAAGAGAGAGAGTCTGGACCACTTGTATTCTCCAAGCACTTGAGAATCACTGTGGGCTCTACCCGTACCCTTTGGATGAGCATATATTTCTTGGGGCCTGCTGGCCACCCACAGGGGCGGAGACCTGTCCAGAGAGGCCAGGCCCTTTAGGTGTGCAAAGAGCAAAGAGCAGACATGCTGAGCCTGAGTGCCCACTGTAAAATGGGGAGAACAGTATTCGGTTGTTGAGGATTAAATAAGAAGGGGTAGAGCCCCGTCAGACACGCGGGAGCTAATCAATAATTGAGCAAAAATCAAATTTGGTGTCGGTTTCAATGCTGAGCTATTTGCACGTCCCCAGACCCCTCCACAGACATGCAGGACGTCTGCACTCCAAGGAGTATCCCCCCTCCCCTTGTCCGCTGCTCGGCGCTGGCTGAGCGCCAGGTCCCCGTCACCTCCACGTGGCTGTGACTCCTCTTTGGAAGCGGCCATCTCAGAATGGATCATTCCTCTGAATCCAAGCAGCAACCTGATCTTTGTCCTCAAGCAGAGACTTGATTTGGGGAAATAACCGGCCATCCTTTGGGCCAAGTCTGCTGAGTAGATGCATGGAGGCTAAGCCAGGGTCCCCTGTTTAGGGGCCAGGATGTGCCTTGACCGTGAAGTCAGGAGCCCCTGGGACTCCAGGCTCCGAGGACAGTTTGGAAGGAGAATCTGGACCGGATCATCTGGACTAACCACCATGGACATGGGTGGGTGTGAAATGCCAGCGAGCGCCTGTGAGAAGACACAGATAGTCACCCACACGCAAGCCCAGTGGACGTGCTAAAGCAAAGCCAGACTAATTAACACGAGGCTGCCTTTCGTCTCAGCCCACAACTCGATTTTCATGGAAATCTTTGTGGGAGAATTCCAAGTGTTTCTGATATAGGCAAACGGAAACATAGGACTTAGGAGGTGGAGGGAGGTCCTCCCCAGTTCTGTCCCTACCAGCTCTGTGGCTTACTGGTGGTCACTCCATCTCTGTAATCCTTGGTTGTCCTATCTGGATAATGGGGATGCTGATGCCTGTCCTTACATGAGAAGCACATGGGGATAAAAAAGGATGTGAACATGCCTGGGAGCCCTGACCTCGTGTGCCGAGGGCCGTAGGAACCTGATGGCCACCATGTGACCTCATGCTCCCACTTCTGGGGATTTATTCTTGGAAAACCGGCATAGCCATACATAAGAATGTCCATGGAAAGATGTTCCCAGGAGCATTACTTATTTAAAAAAAAAAAAAACTTCGAAGAGAGCATATGTCTGACAGTAGGGGCAAAAGTCATAACCTGTCCATTGGATGGACTACGCCCAGCTCTCAGGGGTGCTCCTGGCAGGAGATACACAGGCCGTGTTCACGTGGTGGGTGCATCTCAACCTGGCCCATGGGCATTGCTCATTAAAAATGTAAAAAGAGGGGCGCCCGGGGGGCTCAGTCAGTTAAGCATCTGACTTCGGCTCAGGTCATGATCTCACGGTTCGTGGGTTCGAGCCCCACATCGGGCTCTGTGCTGACAGCTCAGAACCTGGAGCCTGCTTCAGAGGCTGTGTCTCCCTCTCTCTGCCCCTCCCCTGCTCATGGCCTGTTTCTCTCTCAAAAATAAACGTTAAAAAAATTTAAAGGATAAAAAAAGAATCCACGTTCACAAAGCTCTATGCACAAAAGCCAAAGCATCAGAAACAACCCAGTTGTCCACCAACGGCTGAATGGGTTAAGAGCCCGTGATAGGCATAGGGTGGGGAGACCGTAAAATGGTGAAAACAAAGCTTGGGCTGTTGATGGACTCAGCGACCTAGACCGTAGTCAAGTACGCGGAGCAAGAGTTCATTCTCTCTGGGGCGCCTGGCTGGCTCAGGCGGAGGAGAATGCCACCCTCGATCTCGGCGTTGTAAGTTCAAGACTCCCATTGAGTATAGAGATTACTTAAAATCTTAAAAAAAAAAGTTTCTATCTATGATCCCGTTTATCATAAATAAAGGTAAAATGAATCTATAATGATGTAAGTCAGATCCGCGGTTGCCCGGGGTCTGGGGGGCGGGGCTGCCTACACGTTGAGAGCAGGGGACATTTTGTGGTAACAGAGGTTTCTCTCTCGACGGCAATGGTGGTGACGTGGCATGTACACTTGTCAGAGCTCATCAAATAGTGTAAGGGAGTGAGCCCATGAAATGGAAATTAGACCTCAATACAGTTAATTTAAAAATTATTGGCATTTATTTCTAAATCCTACAGAGATTAATATTTGATGACGCAAAACGCTAAGAACATTCTGGACAAAAAGGTTGTGAAATAATCTACAGTACGCTCCTACACGCGTGCGCAACGCATACACGTGGCCAGCTTGGAGAACATACCAGAAAGACTCTCGGCGAAACGTACCTAGTGACTATCTCATGGATAATTTTTGTTTTCTTGTTTTGCACTTTTCCGTATTTCCAAGTTTTATGTAGCACACGCTTTTCCTTTCATAAACAAATTAAATAAGAACAAACATATCTCTCTTCCCTTTTTCCAGCTATAGCAGGCCGGAGACATGGGGCCGGGCCCCAGGACAGAAGGTGAGGACACCGGGGGCCCAGCGAGGGGGGCCCCCTGGGAGGTGACAGCGATGATGGGCTGTGAGGGGTGGGCGCTGCCCGGTCCTCAGCCCTCTGGCCGGGCTTTCAGTGCTGGGTTCACCCCTGGCATCGCTGGGGGAGGGAGGAACGTTATCCTTGGCCTGGAAACCAGACCCTCCCAGTCTCCTGCGCTGCCCTGAGCGCGGCCTGGGGTGGGGGCCCTGGTCTCTGCGTTCTCTCCTGGAGGCAGCTGTCCTGGGGCAGAGCTGCGGGCCCGGTGGGGGTGAGGGGGTGGCAGACCCCCGCAGTGTGGCTCCTGCCCACCGTGGCCCTCGGAGTGTTGTTTACCACCACTGCTCTCTCCAACTTTGGGGAAACTGAGAGAGAAATGCTTACCCGAAGGCACCCGACCAGGAGCTGGTGGAGCTTGGACTCGACCCCGCATCCGGGTTCTCACAGGATTCAAGCTGCATTTCCCAGGAGCTCCTGGGCCCCAATTCGTCAATGCAGTGTGGGTTCGGAGGACGGGGGCTGAGTGTCACCCGCGCACACTGTCTGCTCTGGGCTCTTGTGCAATTTCTAATGTACGTGCGTCCAGTGGACCTGTCAGGTGGGCTCAGCAGTGGCGCGTGAGCTCTGAGAGCGGGGCCCTGCCTGCGCTTGGGGCTCCTGGGACCCCAACATCGCCCCCAATCTCAGACCCCCTCCCTCCAGCCAGCTGGCCTCCCAAAGGTTCCGAGGAGGAGGCCCGATCGACTCGGTTTCTCTTCCCTTCCTCACTGAGCAGATTCTGTAACAGACTGTGGAATAGAAAAATAAGAGCCTGAAACTGTTTTTAAAAAAATGTGTGTGTGTGTTGTTTTTCTTTAACCAAGTCACAAATGGGAAAGACGAGACAACAGCAGGTTAAGGACACTTGGTGACACAGCGGTTTTACCCATCAGCGCTTGGCGACGTTAAATGTCACAGGTTATGGTCCCGGTGAACGGCAGGCAGTGGGACCAGGCTCCTGCCTGCGTGTGAGGTTGCACTGATCAGCTCAGAATGAGTTCACAGCAGGGGTGGGGGGCCATTGGCTCTGCGCAGACTCCCTCTCGGGCCTCGCCAGTGCTCCCATTTAAAATCCAGCTGATGGGGGCGCCTGGTGGCTCAGTCTGTTGTGTCTGACTCTTGACTCCCACTCAGGTCATGGTCTCCGGGTTCATGGGTTCAAGCCCCAAGCTGAGCTCTGGGCTGACAGTGCGGAACCTGCTTGGGACTGATTAGGAATCCCTCTCTCTCCCCCTCTGCCCTTCTCCTGATTGTGCACGCTCTCTCAAAATGAATAGATTTTTAAATAAATAAAATTCGGTTGACAAGGTAAAAGGAAAAAAATTCAACAACTGCACTGCATTTGTGTGTCTATTTGTAGAACTATAGAGAAACGAAACACTGAGTGGCCAGACAGGGTCTTTGGCGTCAAGGGACCAGGATGGACGTTTTCGCCCTCTTCATTTTCCTTCCTTGTATGTTCCCTCTTTTTTTTTTTTTTTATTATTTATCTATTTTTGAAGGAGAGCGAGATGGAGTGCGAGCAGGGAAGGGGCAGAGAGAGGGAGAGAGAGGGATTCCTAATCAGTCTCCTTGCTGCCCGCCCAGAGCCCAACTTGGAGCTCTAGCTCCGAAACCATGAGATCATGAACTGAGCAGAAACGAAGAATCAGACACTTAACTGACTGAACCACCCAGGCACCCCCCCGCATATTCCTTAAACTTTCTATAACAGTTGTATTTTTTAAAGTAATCTCTACACCCAAAGTGGGGCTCAAACTCCCAAACCCCCGAGATCAAGAGCTGCGTGCTCTACCGACCGAGCCAGCCAGGCACCCGCACAGCTGTACTACTTTTTAATTTTGTTTTATTTTATTGTATTTTATTTTAATGTTTATTTATTTTTGAGAGACAGAGAGACAGAGCACGAGTGGGGGAGGGCAGAGAGAAGGAGACACAGAATCCGAAGCAGGCTCCAGGCTCTGAGCTGTCAGCACAGAGCCTGTTGAGGGGCTCGAACTCACGAACGGCGAGATCACGACCTGAGCCGAAGCTGGACGGTTAACCGACCGAGCCAGGCAGGCGCCCCTGCAGCTGTACTACTTAGAGATAAACTTACATGAAAAGTAGGTAAGATACATTTATATTAAAAGCAGTCAGACATGTATGTGAGCCTTCACATCAAACAGTAACCATGACAACCAAGGGTACTTTGGACTGAGTCCCTGCTCTGTGTCAGACCCTCTCCTAACTTCTCCCGTCATCCTGGCTCCGGACACCCGGGCACCGAGGCCCTGAGCACAGGTGGCAGAGCTGAGGGCTGAATGCTCACGCCTCCGACTCTGAGACTAGACTCTTTCTGTAACAGCTTCCTGTGTCTTTGAGGGGAACGTTTTTCCTAAATACAGTGATCTCTGATGAAAACATTTTTATCTCATTTACATAGAATCTGGGATTATTTCTGTAAACGGAATTTAGGAAGAAAAGAAATCAAAAGTCATAGTTTTTTGGTTTTGTTTTTAGATGTGTTCTGTGCACTTTATGATGCTCTTAACCAACGTCTAATCGAAGGATCAGCCACGTAACTTTCCGGGCCCAGGGTCCCTTGTTCACAAAGGATTAAGACTTTTTTTAGACATTATTTTTTTTTACTTTATCTCAAAATAATTTGAGAGAGTCAGAGACAGCATGGATGGGCGAGGGGCAGAGAGAGAGACCGAGAGAGAGAGAGAGAGAGAATCCCAAACAGGATCTACACTGTCCTCACAGAGCCCGATGTGGCGCTCCAACCCACAAAGCCGAGAGATCATGACCTGAGCGGAAACCAAGAGTCAGTTAACCAACTGAACCACCCAGGTGCTCTAAGGATTTATTTTTTATTTATTTATTTTTTTTTTTTTTGAGAGAGAGACAGAGCATAAGCCAGGGAGGGGCAAGAGAGAGAGGGAGACACAGAATCTGAAACAGGCTTCAGGCTCAGGCTGCCAGCACAGAGCCTGACAGAGGGCTTGAACTCACAAACCGCGAGATCATGAGCTGAGCCCGAGTCGGACACTTAAACGACTCAGCCACCCACCCCGGCACCCTAAGGATTCAGATGTCTACGAGGAGGTCCACAGAGCACGGGTCATGGAGCGTCAGTGACCACACCACAGGAAACAAATGGCTTCAAGCTTCGGGAAGATGCACGGTTCCTGATACATTTTCCAGTCCTGAAAATACAAAGTGGTTGCAGCTTGGGAGAGGAGACTCTGGCACAGAGCGGGCAGACTGCCTCCCGGGGAGAGGCCCGGGCCTCTGCACCGGAGCTTTCACACAGAGCAAGGATCCCCACTGCGTGTTCTTGTGAAATGTCACACCCTGACCCAGAGCCTTGATACAACTTCAGTTGCTTTGCTGGAGTGCACGCGGCTGTGGGTGCGTGTGGCTGTGGGTGCGTGTGGCTGTGAATGCACACGGCTGTGGGTGCGCACGGCTGTGGGTGCGCACGGCTGTGGGTGCGCGCGGCTGTGAGTGCGTGTGGCTGACGACCGCGTCTACCAGACAAGTGGGGGCAAGCCAATGCTTACGCTTGCTCCGATAAAAACACAGTAAGAGGGGCACCTGGGGGCTCAGTCGGTTAAGCCTCCAACTTCGGCTCAGGTCACCATCTCACGGTTTGTGGGTTCAAGCCCCCATTGGGGCTCTGTGCTGACAGCTCGGAGCCTGATGCCTGCTTCGGATTCTGTGTCTCCCCTCTCTCTGCCCCTTTCCTGCTCTCTCGCAAAAATAAATAACCATTAAGAAAATTAAAAACATAGTAGGAAACTCCATTCCACCTGCTGTAGCGACAGTCCTTAGGCTCCATCAGCAGGCGGACCCCCCCACCCCAGGTGAGGCCTGTGGGCACTGGGACAAGCTGGAGGCCTATGTAGGGAAGTTGAGGAGGATGCTGCGGCTCAGAAGACAGGCTCCAAAGCCTCTCCAGCCAGCCGCAAGCACAGTTGCCCATGGCCACCACCTCTGTGTCCTCAGCCCCATGTCATGTTCTGGCAGTTTCCGGGTGGATGGGCGGCAGCTTCGGGCGCCCCAGTGGCTACAGCCTCCTCCGTGAACCACGCGCAGAAGTCCAAGACCAACTGCAGAAAGGATCACACCGGAGAAGGTCGCCCACTTCCCGGGGAGGCTCGGACAGGAGACCATGTGTTCCTCCCACCTCACCCCCTGCCCGGTTCTCCGCAGCCCCTTTGCTCATTTTTTCTTTAAGAAAACAGACACACAATCCACTGCACTTCTCCCAGCGTTCCACAGCGCTGGAGCAGTGGGCCCGGGACAGAGGATTCTCGCCATAAGCACATCTTGCAAGGAAAGATGGACGGACCCACGGATAAACAAGGCAGTGCGGGGGCATCCCAAGGCTGATTGGCAGGGGGCTACCCTGTGCCCCTCGGCTCCTGTTCCGGTGCTCACAGGGCCCTCGAAGGGATGGGCGCTTGGCCGGTGCCCAGGTTCCTGGACCTGGGGCCACTCAGCTGCCTCCGCCAGCCCACGTGTGTCCCCAGGACCCTGTTCTAGGAAGGCGCCAAGCCCGGCGGAGTCAAGAGGGCAGAAAATGGAGGGCTGTGGCCAGGATGCTCCTGAGAGGCCCCGAGCTTTCAGGTCCCATCAAGGCCTCGAACATGAAACCCGTGCCTGAAGGACAGGAACCGTGTTCCGCCTTCACTGCAGAGGCCGCGGGGTCTCTCTGGGGTCCCCTCCCAGACACCAGGGCTCTCCAGCTGCCCTTCCACTCTTAGGACAGACGGATGTCACAGGCCGCAGTGGCTGACCCAAGCCCTTTGCTGACGGGACAAGACGAGACAGAGAGGGAGGGGCTGCCCCTGCACTGGGGGCTCGGGCTTGGTGTCACTACCTTTCAGGAAAACTACTGTGCCTGCTTCTCCCTCCCACCCCCCAACTTGCCCAAGACGCTTGGGACTGGGCTACAAAACACAGGTGCGGGAGGAGGGTGCCCAAGCAATGGGACCCGAGCGAGGGGAAGGGAGCCCCTGCAGAGTTGAGGGTGGCTGTTTACCCATTAAGAAGAAAACAACCCAAAGAAGCTTCTGGGCAGAATTTCAAGCTGTGGGATTTCTAAGTAGCCAGCCCCCCGCTCCAGCGTCTTTCTTTCTTTCCTCCCCTCTCCCGGCCGCTTTCCCTCTTTGTTGCCAAGCTCAGACGTCGCTGCTGAAACCCAGCCCAGCGCCCGCGAAGCCCGGAAACTTCCAGCTCCGCGCGACTGTGCGGAAAGTTGGGGTCGCAAGGCCAGGGTGACAGCGGCGCCCCAAGGGCCCGGCGCAGCGGTGACCCGGGGCGCCGCCCGGCGCGGCCTCTCTCCGCCCGGCTGCGCCGGGGACCTCGGACAGCCCTGGGGCCGGACGTGAACTTGACCGCGCGGGCTCCCCGGGACGACCCGGTAAGCGCACCGGCGGCTCCTCCAGCCCTCGCCCCACCCCGTGCGCTGCGGGGCTTCGGGGCTTCGGGGTCCGCAGCCGGGGGTCCAAGGGTCGGCGGCCCAGGGTCCCCCGGCCTGGGGGGTGGGGGCCGGGGCCCGGGAGGGGGCGCCGCGGCCGTCATGAGAGCGCCCCGCGAAGTCCGCCCTCCCAGGCCTCCTCCCGAACAAAGCCTTCGGAAGTTCGGGAGGGAATCTTTCCGACATGTTCCCTCCCCTGGCCTGCGTCTGGGCGGCGGCCATCCAGGCTCTTAAAGGGGAAAGAAGACCACTCCGGCTTTCTCTGGGTCTCGCCCGCTGCTCCCCACTTTGGCAGAGGGAAGCAGGGGGGAGGGAGGGCGGGTGCCCCTGCATCTCTAAGGTGCTCACTCACTCAGGCGGGGTCCTGCCCAGGGGCTCGAAGATTGATCTGATTAGGGCCCCCCAAGAAGAGGGACCCCCAACAGTTCAGGGAGAGGGCGCCCCATCCAGGCCACGGTAGGACAGTCCGGGGGCTCAAGGTGGATACTGCCCCTGATCCCCCCCCCACTAGCCAGCAGCTTCCCTGTGGCCATGCAGGGGGACCCTCCTGAGCAGGACGCCCCCCGACACAACCTCCCTATCCAGTCTGAGGCCAAGATGCCAAGCGGCCATGACACAACATGGCAGCTGTGGTCGGGGCCTGTGGAGAGGGAGCCCTGGGGTCTGTGGGACCTTGTCCAGGGGGAGCAAGGGTGGGGGCACGGGTGCCTCCTTCACCCACTTTCCTTTGCCCACAGGCCCAGGCCCAGCAGCCACACCAGCTCATTTCTCCACATCTTTCTCCCTTTGCCTGAGACAGGCCTGTGAGTGTCCTGACCCCCGGGGGGCACCTGAAGGGCAGGGAACCCTCCTTGCACCGCGGTGGTGGCAGAGCCTCGAAAGCTCCAGAGTTCTGCCTTGGGTCTGGGCCTGGAGCTCTAAGATGCACTGAATGCTCCCAGGTCGCCGCGGGGACTGCCTGGATGGCCTTGCTCTGGACAGCGGCCAGGCTCCCCACCTTCTGGAGAGGGTTGCTAATCTCACCTCCATCCCCAGGGCTCCCGGAGCCCACGGTCCTCAGTGAGAGGCTGCAGGGGCCCGTGGTGGTGCACCCTTGCAGGAGCGAGGCCTGGACTAGCGGGGGGCTGGGCGGGTCACCCCCGTCAGTGCCCCAGACATTCCAGCCGGGGCCTCGAAACAGCAGCCTCCAGGGCTCAGACGGGCCGGGTAGCGCACAGTGGAGACTTTGCAGGGACCAAGGGAACAGAGAACGGAGCCCAGGCCTGTTGGCTGCTTTTGAGAGGGTAAAGGACTAGGGTTCAGACCTTCAGACTCTTTAGGAGAAGAAAATCCATATTTGTGCACAGATATTTGAAAATATCACAGGGCAGAAGAAACATATCCTTGGCTTGAACCCAGCCTGTGCACCCCCAGTTTGCAACCCCTTGGACGCATGAGCTGGTTAGTGTTAAAAGGAGGCAGGGTTTCTAGCTCAAGTTCTGGCCAGGAAGCCCCAAAGATCTGGGGAACAGTCTGCACCCCACTTATCCCACATTTCAGGGAGGTCTTGGCCTCCACATCCTGAGTGCTCAGGACGACTGAGGCTGACTTGCCTCTTTTGGGCCAGATTTGCTTAACTGAACTGATTTGGCGTTAAAAGTCTCGCTTTGGATCAGGTAACAGACCCGCCCCACCCCCCAAATCCTCTGAGGAGCCTCCATACCCTCAGGCTGAGCCCACAGAGCTCAGTGTGGAAGGAGGTTGAGACAGGATGCAGCAGACGAGCCTGACCTTGACCTTTCTTCCTGTCCCGAGCAGTAGAGTCACCTCCAGGTCTGAAGACCCCGGCCGTCGGGGGCACAGAGGGCGGGGTGCAGAGAGGCGAGGCCCGTGCCCGGACTCCAGCACCGCCTCGTGCTTCCCTGGAGGCCCGGGAGCCGACCCTCCTCTCCCCCGCCCTCAGCTTGCTCACTCGTACACTGGGCTCAGCACTCGCTCTGACTCCCCGGAATCGCGGGGAGGATGGCGGTGACCGTGTGCACACTTAGTGCGGCACTAGCACACAGTAGGCACTCAATATGTGCTCACTGCTGCTCTCTGACTGTGGTCCAGGTGCACCAGGCTCGCGGCTCCTCTCACAAGCCATCTGCTTTCTGGGGCCGCTCAGGACTCTCTCTCCATTTCACGTCAGCCCTCATTTGCTTGCCTCTCCCCACTTCCTTTGTTTCTTTTCTCATCCTAAAAGAAAGCATCGTAGAGCCCCTCCCCTGTATCTACAGCCCAGGGCTGAGCACTGGGGATCCAGAGGTGAGTCGGACCCACGCGGTCCCTTGAGAAGCTGCTGGATGCTCTGTGCAATTAGAGCACCAGGCCAAGGATCCCCGGGCTCTTTCCCAACTAGAGAAGGTGTTCCCTGCACTGTGCTCCTGCCGGCAGCCTTCCAGTTTTTGTTGAATGCCTCCAGAGACGAGTAGCTCACCACCTCTCTGGTGGGGTTTCTGCAGAAGCCTCGAAGGTATCCCTGAAACTTTTCTGTTAGGACCAGATGTAGGGCAGGGGGCGGGAGAGACACACACCTGGCAGGAAGGTCCTAAGAAATGGGCGAGAAATGTCACTTTTCGTCCCCAGAAGAAGTCCTGGAAGGGAGGGAAGCATGTCATAACAAAACGGAGCCCCGTTTCCCACTTTGGCCTCTAGCCTATGTAGCAAGGAGAGGAGGACGACAAGGGTCACCGAGTGGGACGTTAACCAGGCCTAGTACCACAGGTTGGTCGCCGCACTCAGGAAGCTGGAGAGCCCGGGGGGGGGGGGGGGGGGGGGGGGGGGGGGGGGGAGGCGTCCCGAGGCTCTGCGTGACCGCGGAGCACAGCGCGAAGTCAGAACGTGCGGCCCTTATCCAGAAG
>PJEM01009938.1:13308-43052 GCA_004023845.1 Helogale parvula | reverse complement strand
TCGGCTTTACGGCCCCGATTTAAACCCACCACGCGGCCGGGGGCTCGTCAGCCCTTCGGTGCGAGGGCACAGTTCCCAAACACCGAGTTGCAATCAGGTATGTGCCTCGGCGGGTCCTGCAGATCCACCAGGCCTCTGGGGGTGGGGGGGCAGACTCATTCCCACTTGGCTTTCTGGAGCAACTGGGACCCCGAGGGCATTCTAGAATGTGCAAGGTCATTTCTGATAGGCTAGATGGAGTCTAACCACCCTTAGAATAATGTAGTTGTTTCAACCCCCTAACGTCAGACCATTAGAGATTTATTAATAACCCACGTTGCAGACAGACTTCACAGGCACGGCCGTCGGGGGTAGTGTTAGTTACGGCAGAGAAATATTAGCCAGAACTGAAATTTGGAATAACAGGGAACGGAGGGGTGAGTTATCACCTAACCCGACAACGCAGCAGTGTGTCCCAGTTAAAATGCTGTTGACAAAGTTTGCAGCCCCAAGGGGAGGACTCGGGGACGCCAATGGATACAACATTTCACAAGCAGTAAATATATATGAAAATGATGTAATTGTAGGCACATGTTTACCGTGGGGAAGGGAGTACAATAGATTTATTTCTGGATGACGGCGCAGAGGTGAATTTTCCTTTCTCCACGTGCTCTGTGCTTGAATTATTGATATTTTATGCTTACTGCTTAAATGATGTCCATCTTCAACAGCTATCTTTAAATTACCCAGACTTTGGACTTTGCTATCCCTTCTCGAAACACATGGTATTTTTACAAGCAGGAAAAAATAATTTTTAAAGGGCTCGCGAGTCAAGACAGAGACCATCGGCAAATTTTCCTTCAGTGGCTGCGGATAGATGGCACGTAGCAGAAATATTCGTTAGACCCACAAATATATATGTAAGTCAGTGTTATTCGTTTCTTATAAAAGACTAAAACCTTGGTAGCTTACGAATCAAACGCTCCGTGGGTCCGCTAACCAAACCTATATACTTGCACAACCAAGGCATAAAAATCCCAGTTAAGATTCTGTGTGAACTTGAGGAGAAATATTTCTGCGCCCTTAGCAAGAGCATCAGGAAGGGAAAAAGGCATTCCCGTTCTTCTCGGATCCGTGTTTGCATGACCGGCCGCCCATAGGTAGGGCTCCATCTTGGACTCGTAACGCCAGATGATAAACCGTGGACTTCGGGTGGAAATCTCGGTGCTGTCTTGATGCCCATTCACCTTCCTTGGAAAAAGAAAGAAAACATTTTCTCCCCACCATGGACTTTGCAGGACTTCCTTATCTCCACATATTCTCCTGCTTAAGTACCTGCTGACTCGCAGCTGGAAATGAATGGGAGCATCTTTTGCGTCAAGACACGAGGCGAGAATTTTCTCTTTTAACCATAATGCTACAGGACTTTGTGATGTGGGAAAATCTGGCCACGTTTCCATCTGAAACACCTTAGCCTTCCAGCAAGGGTCATTTTTCTTCCCTGATAAAATTAATTTCCAGGACCAGCAGTGTTGGGAAGGGTAGAATCTTTAAATGGATGGGCAACGCAAGGGGATGGGTCGATTGGTAACGCAACGCCCCGCAACGGCTCAAGGCCCAGAGGGCCGCGCTCTGAGCGCGCCCTGCTCGGCCGCCACGTGGCGCAGGTGAGCAGACACCTGCGGGGACCCCCAGGGAGTCCCCCTCGAGGCCCCAGCCCGCCCTCCGCCCCAGCACTCTTTCCTGTCCCCCACCCCTTCCCCCCGCCCACACCCCGGCCAGCGCCCGGCTGGCGCGGCCTCAGTTTCCCCGGCCGTGTCCGCGGGCTGGGGCGGAGGCCAGGCCGGCGGGGACCCGGGGCGCCAGCGGGAAGGGGTCTGCACGCGGTAGGCCCGGCCGGCCTGGGAGGCGCCCGGCTGGGAGGTCCCGCCGGCCTCCGGGGCGCGACCCTCTAATCCGCTTTAGTCAATATATTGTGCGCTTTACTTCGGCAAAGTAAACAGGGCGGGCGAACAAAGCGGCGGCCGCCCGGCCCGCGACTCCCTGACCCCGGGGTCGCGCCCTTTGTTCGCCCTCAATGGGGCCGAGCCACCGCCCGCCGCAGCTAATTGGGGCGCGTGCCGCCGCCGCCGTCGCAGACCCCGGACCCGGCGCCTGCTTGGACCTGGACCCGGAGTCGGACCCCGGCCCCTGCTCGGACCCGGACCCCCGCCCCGGCAAGCCCTGGAGCTCGGACCCGCGACCGGATGCAGACTGAGACCCCGCCCCTGGGGAGCTGGGGCTCGGGACTCGGACTCGGACCAGGGACCCCTGTGCCGACCCCGATCTCTGCCCCACGCGGACTCCAAGACCTCGGTTCGGACCCCGGCCCGCGCCCTGCCCCGCTGAGGATCCGATCCCCGAACCCGGGCGGCAGGGCCGCAGGCTCAGACTTCAGCCTCCGCTCTCCGGGGGTGGGGGGTGCAGACCCCAGGCCCCAGACCTGCTGCAGACCCGGCCCCGCCCCGGCCCGCGCCGACCCCGCCCGCCTCCCGCCGTTGCCTGGAGGAGGCGCGCGCAGGCCTCCTCGCCGCCATAGCAGGTGCGGACGCGGTCGTGTCCCCCTACCCAGCCCCGACGCGCTGCAGGACACTAGGGCCCGGCGGCCCATGCGCCTGGTCCGCGGGCAGACCCTAGACAGCCACGGCAGCGACGTGGGTGCCTGTCCCCCTGGGGGAAGGGCCCCGGGACCCCAGCAGAAGACGCCTCTATGCGGCGCCGTTTAGGTCAGGCAGAGGTGCCTAGAGGAGAGGTTCACTGTGCCTTGTTTTTCGTTTTCTCTCTGCTCTTTATTCCTGCGGGAATCCGCAGCTGGGAGAGAAATGAGATCCACGAAGCTGCGCTCTGAGTCCCCTGTAGGGGACAGTGGGACCCTTCAGACCCCTCCCGGGCTCTGTGGGCCTTGTTGCCCACTGGGCTCACAACCTTGCCAAGTCGGGGGGTAGTTCTAGGTAAGATGGGGGTCACAGAGATATTAGGAAGGCAGTTGGCACTGAGGTCAGGCCTCGCCCCTTCCACGTCCTCTGCCTTCGTTGTTTCCCCCCACATTCCGAACAGGGTTATAATTTTTACCCCAAAGCTTTTGAGACTTAGTTCCTTATAACTTTTTTTTAAAGATGTTTCTTGCTTTTTTTTTTTTTTTAAAGCACTTTCTCTTGTAATTAAGGGGCAGAAACAAAAGCAAGGAGTCTTAGCAGGCTTCGCGTTTGAAGAGGCACAGGGCGCCTTCTAGGTCTCGGTCAGGGTGGGTCTGGCCCTCGCCCCCCTCCTCCTTCACTTCATAGCTGGATTCACTTCGCTGTGTTCTGGAGGCCTCTTCCGTGTTACGTTTGTTCGTGAGCGTGTCAAGTTGGGAGGAGGGGAACATTCTGACTTGGAGTTTGGCTCCGGGAAGGTTCGGCGCTCCGGAGTTGCTGGCCGTTGGCCTGCCGTCCTGAGGCTGGAGCCCAGGCGGGGGTCCCGCGTGCGTGCAAGCTGGTGGGGACGCAGGTGATTCAGGACATCTCTGTGTGCGGTGCAGACCTCCGCTGGGAAGGGAGGCCCTCCGGTCGGCTTTCTGGGTCCCTTGCTCTGTGGAGGTGCCTCATGGCGGCAGCAACTACCAGACCTTTCCCTGTCCCGAGGCGCCGCGACCGCATCGGGCCGGCCTCCGTGTGCCCCTGCAGAATGCTGATGTCCGGGCCCAGGCCCCTGGCCGCCGCTCCGGGAGAGAACTGCCCACTCCGCAGGCGGCCAGGCGTCAGCGGTCCTTGCTGATGTGGGACTTGGAGATTCTCCCAGGCCGTCCTGCTCACCTGCTTGGCCGTTTATGTTGAAACGGCCTGCACGGTCCTGCCGGGTTCACAGAGGGCTGAAAGCCAGGGGAAGGCTCAGGTGGGGCTCTGAGCCACCCTGGCTGCTTGGCTGGGGACACCCCTGCGCTCGGGGTGCTGCGCACGCCCGGGCAGAGAGGGTGGTGGGCAGAGGGCAGTGCAACCCCTCGGCTCAGGCGCGGCTGATTTGTTACGGGAACCGCGGCAGCCCCAGCCACGGGCTTGTGTCTGCAATTTTACACCGGAGGTGGGCTCATCCTGGCCCAGATTGGAGGGGAGATCAGGGTGCACCTGGCTGCGAGGGGTAGGCGCCTTGGACGACCGAATTTGGCTGTCGGGATGGGGGATTGCCAAAGCTGCCCGCTCATGGCAGTTCTGGGACCCAGATTTCAATGGGGCTCTGTTTTTCCTGGGAACAGTTCTTACCTATAAAATAAGCCTATGTGTGTCTGAGTAGGAAGAGGTGGGTGGTGATGTTTGAGAGAGAGAGAGAGAGAGAGAGAGAGAGAGACAGGGAAAGCAAGCTTACATAACAAGGTGCATGTGTGCCTGAGGGCCCCAGGCCTGAGCAGTATCCGGCCAAGTCACTATTGCGTCCACTTGGGCCTCAGTTCCCCTGGCCTTCAGGGAGGTGCGATAATTCTTATTCTGTCTTCTTCTCGGGTCGTGAGGGTCCCGTGAGGGGGGGGAGAACACTGTGGATTGTGACGCACTTGCTGTATGTACTTGAGATGCTGTCCTATAAAGCTGCTGTTTGACGTTTGAAACTCGCAGTGACTCTGCGGTGCCGGGCACGGACTAGATGCTCCGGGGTTTTATTGACTTGAACTGTATCGAAACCCGCTGTCTTGCTGTAAGAAGGATGCGGCCAAGCATGGCGAGGGGCCGGGCAAGATACAGAACATCCTTGTCCCCTCGAGGCCTCTGGACGTGACACCAAGATGGCCCCCAATTTGGGGGACTGGACGTGACAGTTCCAGAGACCCTCTTCCTGAGAACCTTGGATGTTTATCCCAGAGTCCAAGCCCAGACTCTGTCGGCAGTCATGCCTCGCCTGCCTAGGGGAAGGGTCTGCGGGGCCCAGACCCCGGCCCAGCCCACAAAACGGGACCTCCTCCCTGGGGAGCCCAGCTCATGCGGCTCCCAGAGCTGCAGGTGTCGAGAGCGCTCGTGGACGCCGGTCCCCAGCACCGGCCGTGCCGCATGTGCCCCGATGACAAAGGATGCGGTCAGCGTGGTCTGCCATCCACAAATCAGGGTCTTTTTTATTCCAAGGAAAGGCTGTCTGCATGTGAGACGGGCCCTCGTTGTCTCCAGCAGGTTACGCTGTCACTGCTTTTGGGGGTTTGCACGTGTGTCATACAAAGATGAAGTGACCCCAAGGGCCTGCCCTTTGCCTGGTTTCGGGGCGCCCCAGCAAGACCTCAGATCAGCTCCGAGCCGTGGGGTGCTGGTATGCACACACACACACACACACGCGCCGGCAAGCGTGTGCACAGGCGCACACACGTATCCCAGGATACCCTGTGCTGTTAACATTTAACGTTCTAATTTTAAATTTTGAGGCACCAACTGGCTGTCTTCGGAGGCTCAGGCAGCCTGTCTGCCTCGGAGCGATTTTATTTACAAGTGTTTGCGTGGCGTCAAAGGGCTCTGTGTTCGGGCGGTGGAGTGTTTTGGTTTTTGGCCGCAGCTGGTTAGTTTTTCCGAGTCTGTAGGTCCAGGTGTGCGTGGCAAGTTTTTTTTCCCTCCTGCGAGAGAAGTTTCCCAGGGAGCCTTGCAGCCCTCCTAGAAGTTTCCGGCATCCTGCGCTGAGACGCTGCCGGTGTCGGGGTTGTCGGTGTGCGGGCGGGAGGCGGCCGTCACCCCTCCCGGACAAGCGGACGCGGAAGGGGCCGCTTTGGAAGCGGGACCCCGCAGCGTATTTACAACGCAGAGTTGGAAAACTGCTTCACGGGAAGATACTAGTTAGCAAAGCCGTTGACGGTGGTTAAAAATTGCTGCCCGCGAGCATCGTGGGGGAACCACGCCTGTGTGCACCTCTCTCCTTATTTTGAAAAAATTCTCAAAATATAGGTCCCTCGTGTGAAAATTACATGGACTCCAATTTGCAAGATTAACGCCACCCTTACCTGGTCGCCTACATCACCGCTTTCTTTTGCTTAAGAAAAATGAAGTTCATGTCATTTTAATATTGGGAGTTCCATCGAACTTTGCTCTATAAATAGCCAGAAACAAAACAGGACAAAAGCATCGGCTTGCTTTCTTCCCCCGCCCCCCCAGTATTTTTCTTTGCAGCTGTTAAATATGATTTTGTCCTGCAGTGACAAATTTAGCTGAAACATTTCTTTATTTTTCGCAGAAAGGGCATCTATGAAAAAATCCAGCCTTAACTTTGTCTTCGTGTTAACCAGATCTAAAAGCCACGATATTGACACACAGTAAAAAAAAAAAAAAAGAAAAAAAAGAGGCTGTTCTTATATATAAAGCAAATTACTCGCTGTGTTGTGTGAAATCATGTTAGATTTTAAGAAAATAAAATGGGAGTATTTCGACAAGACTACTGTGGCAAATTTCAAACAACTCAAATTTGTCAAGTTGTGAATTTGTCACCTCGAAAACCCCTCAGTCTGCATGTGATCACTGTGCAGGTAGTTTGGCTTCTGTGGAAACAATATTTTAAAGAACGGACCTGTGAAATCTTGGTTTTAAAAACATGCCTGCTGTCCTTTGCAATTTCACCATGAACCTTTTGTGTTCTTAATCAAGATTCCTTTCCTTTCTTTTCTTTTTCTTTATCCTAAGGGCTTATATTTTACCTAGCTCACTGAAGAACTGTATGGCTAAGAAATGGTCCTAAAGTTCTCATTTCAGCTGGCGATGGGGGAGAAAAATTCAACAGACTTATAGCATTATTTTAGAAAATTAAAAAAAGAACATTCGATAGTTTTCAGTTTAACATTGCTTTAAATTTTTAATAGCTCAAGTCTGTTTACGTGGGATTCACAAAGAACATATAGTTATTGAAATAGCGACTGTTTTCAGGCTCTGGATAAAGGATTGATAGGATGCAAAAAAATTTCAAATAAATCAAGGCTTTCAACTGTGAAATGAAGGCATTCTTCGGATATTTGGGGAGAGAAGTTCTTTTCAGATTTTCTGATGTCTTCTCATTTTTGTGGAAATCGGTAACTTTGTCTACTAGCAACTGTTAAATTACAAGTGCCAATCTATCTTTAATTGCTAATACAAATTCGCTATCCGTGGCACACTAAATTCTTCAGGAAGATGTTAATTTCCCAATTGACGATGCCTCCATTTTAGGAATTGCAGAATTGAGCAACTAAATTCAGAACCCACTTCTCTTTGAGAGTTAATTTTGATTTTTAAAAAGTTTAGTTTGTTCTAAAAAAGTTTAGTTTGTGCTTTTTCTCATTCTTATACAACGCCGAGAACGTAGCGCTGGCATTTGGCGTCTGCGTGTAATCGGGCTCCTGGCTTGTCGTTCTTAATTCATTTTTCCTGACTTGTGCTGTTACTACTTCAGAATGAAAAAGACAAAGTGTAATTCTTCATCTGTAAGGAGAGATTTTTTAAATGTTTATTTATTTATCCTGAGAGAGAGAGAGAAAGAGAGAGAGCAGTGGAGGGGCGGAGAGAGAGGGAGAGAGAGAGAACCCCAAGCAGGCTCTGCTCTGAAGGCAGATGCGCTCTCGATCTCTGAACCGTTGAGATCGTGACCTGAGCGGAAATCAAGAGTGGGACCCTTGACCGACTGAGCCACTCGGGCTCCCCCGCCTTGTAAGGGGGACTTTTGATACTAGCGGGGGCGTTACGTACAGTATACTCACTATGTGGGTGTGTGCGCGATCGAACGCATATTTATTGCGGACTTCTGGTTGTTTTTTGCTCTCCTTTTATTTGGGAAAAAAAG
The DNA here is from genome assembly GCA_004023845.1 of Helogale parvula. Lineage (NCBI taxonomy): Eukaryota > Metazoa > Chordata > Mammalia > Carnivora > Herpestidae > Helogale > Helogale parvula. The sequence goes on along the minus strand of PJEM01009938.1, from coordinate 35,288 downwards.
CCTTCAGAATGCTGTCAGGGTTGTCAGGGTCTTTCTTTCTGTCTTTCTTTTTTCAGTATGCGTACACAGGTAACACATCACGGGAGGCGAACGTGTGGACCTCTAAAGCGTGTTAAGTATTACAACACAGCCGCTTACGGGTTTCTAAACAGAGGGTGTGAAGTCCCTGCCCCGTCAGTGAGGAGAGAGTCCGGGGTGCGCTGCTGATCTGCGTCAGGGCAGATGTGCTCATATGTACATATTTCTGTTTTGGAAGGGAAGCAGAGAGAGCAATGGTCTACCACCATGCTAGGTTTTTTTTTGGGGGGGGGAAGCTAATGTGGAGTCTTGCCTCGTGCTTGGTTTCTCAAACATGCTTGTCCTATGGCCAGAGTTTTATGTCAGTTGCTACTGTGCTAATGCCAAGTTTGACATGAAACGGGGGGACCTAGAGCAAAAGATTCTGGAAATGCTTCACTGTGTTGGGACGGAGGGAATCGTCTCCGTGGATGTCTGCTCGCATTCCTCACGCAGCCCGAGAGCCTGACTCAGTTACCCTCCCCTTGTTCCACCTGCGCCTACGTTGGCAGACTTCTTCCCCTTCTCCTCTTCCTCAGCCATCTCCGTAGGAAAAGAAACGAGTGCTTCCCCAAGGCAAATTGATGCCAGTGGGTTTGCGCACAAAAGGAGGGGTACGTGCTGTGAGAAAATAGGCAGATCGAAACGGAATCCTAAACTGGCAAACTGCTTTGAGAGAAGAGCAAACAAATGAAACAAAACAGAAGAGTAAAAAAAAAAAAAAAAAAGGGAAAGAAAAGAACAAATCATAAGCCTGGTTTGCCTCTATACACAGCACCCAGAGCTTCTTAGCGGCCCCCCAAAAGGGCGCATTGCCTGGGATGCCTGAAAAAGTGCCATCTAAGCCGGAGCCGCCACGTCCCACAATCTCAAGCTTACTGCACACTCATTATTCCTGAGTGTGCAAAGTTGAATGTTCAAAACCGAAGTGAAAATGTAAGTTTTCACACACGCATCCTGTTTGCTTTTAATTAGATTAAATGCATCTGTTTCCTAAGTCCTTGGAATGTCTTGGATACTGAAATTTTTTAACTATTAGGAGTCGCTGCGTAGAGACCGTGACCTAGAGTGTCCGTGGCCTTCGGGGCTGGCCGGGGGCCGGAGGCTGAGCCGGGGACACGGGCTCAGAGGCGGAGCGGGAAGTCGCCAACTGCATTCCCATTAGGCAGATGTTGGGAGAAATCAGGAAAAAATAACTGTTTAAGGCGATACTGTAAACATCCTGGCATAGCGAGCGCCTTCCTATGACTTCTAGGCCCACAGACGCCGAGCGAGCTCTTCCTCTGGGAAGCCTCCCCCTCCTAATAACGCTCGCCAACAAAGTCAGTGTCCCAAGTTTCATTTTTGATCATTTGCGCACACTTGCTAATATTATTTATTCTGAATAATGTCGTAGGATAGCAAGTTGGAAAAAGACTTAAAAAAGAAAAAACCAACCTGGATAGTGCCCAATGGAATTACCTGAAAGCCATGATTTTCCTTGAATAAAGCAGAATTTGATTTCTGAATGTGTAACCAAATTATATGTAAATCCTTGCCAAGCATAGAGAGGATTAAAAGAAAAGTGTGTGTTCTCAAATATGGTTCTGACTCACCCAATTTCTTGTTTTACCAAATAAAAATGGGGGGATGGCATCATATTAACTTATTAATGTGTGTGAGAGCAAGAAAAAAATCGGCTAATAAAAAGGTTAGCAAGTCAGTATGATTATTCGATGATTTCAGGTGAAAATTACCAAGTTAATATGCTGGCATTCAGTCATTGCCTTCCGTAATGATGCCGTCGTCAAATCTGAATTTGTGCCAAAGGAACAAAACTTGTAAGTGGCATAATGTAAGGTAATCTCTTTTTCTTTGCGGCTTTTTAAACTCAATGTTTTAATCCACCAACTTAATCACAAAACATGTATCACATTAGTTATAATATTTATAGTGTTTAGGAAAGTGATTATCAATAGATTATGGTGCAGTTGTTGGATTGCAGTGTGTGTGTGTGTGTGTGTGTGTCTGTGTGCACACGTTATCACAGAGGTATGCACATCTCTAGAAGTCGCCCTTGGGGAGTGGTTTTATGTAAAAATAGTAATCATATATTTATTTTCAAAATCCCCGTTCGGCAGTTACCGAGCTTGCGCGTTATTTTGGAAAAACAAGGTTTGTGTTAAAAGGGCCGGAGACTTAGTGTTTAGATCTCTGCGTTCAGCCAGTCTCCAAAAGTATTGTTCTGGAAGCCCCAAAGTTGCTACGCCACAGAACGTCTGATGGGTTTTTTCAAGGCGTTGAGCCATGCAGTGGAGACGGGGGATGGGGATGTACAATTTCCAGTGGTGCTTCGGTTCTTGGTGTGGCCGCAGCAAGGGGGAGACGATGGAGGGCTCTGGGTGGCTCTCGGAGACCGCCCCGCACACACTCAGTTCGGAGGACGTGCTCTCGTACCCCGCAGGTCCAGTCGGGGCTGGGAACCGTCACAGGGAAGAACTAGCCAAGAGACGTGCTCTGCAGTCTTGCTAGAACACAGACTCGGCATTCCTGAGCCCCGAGCCGCGACGAGGGTGTCCTTTACTGAGGAAGGAGGAGCACGGAACTCCTGGGCACCCAGCGAGGGGCGCCACACATCCTGGAGGCCGGGGGGCCACCCTGGACCTTCCTCGGGGAAAGAGGAAAACCCACCCCATTGTGAAGTCACCCGGCCTGGGCTGTCTCTGCTCTGCTGTGGAAAGTGAAAGTTGGTCAGCATTTCAATGAAAAGAGTAACCGGGAAACGTTTCGACTCCATTTTCTAAAACTCCATTTTCTCAGAGAAATAATAAAAGCTGCCCCTAAAAAGAGGCCACAGTAAGAGTCTAACACCCAGGAAAGCAATTTTGGAAGATTCCTTAGTATATCCTTGCCCCCCTCCCCATGAAACCATGTATGTCATAGGTGGGTGTCCAGCCACTGTTCAAGGCCAAGGTCATAGGGTCCTAGAGAGCTTCTCCGGTAGGTGGGTGGGTGGGCACCCCAGGCCCCAGCCCAGCCCTGCCACCTAGGGCCAGTTCCCTCTTTCTGGGCAGTCCAATCTAATATGGAATGTAGTTTCCTGGGAAGCAGGGCACACGAGGAACTTTTGAATGTACCAATGGCATAAAAAGTATATATATTTTTATGACAACGAGCAAGTTTCAATTGGTTGACAGAAATGGCGAGATGTGACGTCAAGGGACACTGGCTAGAATGCCAAGGCCGGCGGCGAGAGGGGGGGGACGGGGGGTGCTGGGGGGAGACAGGCACAGAGAGACATTGGGATGGGGCCCAGGAGGCCTTGTTCCTCTTGGGCCCCGGTCTCGGGCGTCCGGGGACAGCCAGGTCCATCTGGCTCTGAGAGAGGGCATGCCCGGACAGGGAGAGGGGGTCCAAGCAGAGTGACCCAGTGTCGTCCCCCAGCGCCAGAGGCCCAGGCCGGCCTCTCTGTGGGGGAAACCACGCCGGCGCCCCGCGGAGCAGGCAGTTCAGGCTGCTGGGGCCTTCTTGGCATTATCACCAGTGTCCGGGCCCTGGAGCCCTGCCTGGCGCGACCCCCGGGAGGGGGCGCGGGAGGGAACCGCGCGGCCCCAGGGTGTCGCAGTGTAGTTGTCGGGCTCGGAGAGAGCAGAGCTGCGGCCTAGAACTTCTCCCCGAAGCTCCTACGCTCCAGGCCAGGGGAGCAGGAAGTTGTTTCTGCGGGGAAGGAAGAGAGCGAGCTCGGAGCTGAGCAGCAGCGGCTCTGGGCACGGTGCCCCCACCATCCCACGCCTTCCCGGCACCGCGAGGGCACCCCCTTCCGCCAGGCACCTTGCGCACCCCCTCCACCTCTGGGCTCAGTGCGCTGCCCCTCTGCACTTCACCAGACCCCGCGCACCCCGCCCCCCCAACACCTGGCACCGCGCCCCTCCCTCCGCCGGACCAGCGCTGTCCGGAAAGCCGCCGCGGGGTCGCCCTGGGCACCGAGGGAAGCCCGCCGCCGCGGATCCCGAGCCCTGTCCCAGGGCTCCGTCTAGAGCTCCGTGGCACGCTGACCGCCTCCGTGACGAGCCCGGCGCCTCCAGCCGCGATCCGCGGCGCGCACGGGTCTGCGCGCAGGACAGAGACCGTCGGTCCGCCCGGGGTCCCCGAGCCGGGCCCGAGCCTGCGCGCGCGCCCCGCTGCCCGCAATCATGGCAGCTGGAGCCTCGGGACGCAGCCGCCGAGCGCGCTCCGGCAGCCGCCTCGGTGCCAGGGTGGCGGGGCGAGTCGGGGCCAGGGCTCGAGCCTGCCCGCCCCGGCAGCCGCGCGGCCCCAGGGCGCGAAGCCGGAGGCGGATGGGTCCTCGCGGCGCGGTGCCCCCCGGCCGCGCCGGCAGGCGGGCGGGGCGCGGGCCGGGGGCGCGCGGCGGGGAGCGCCCGGGGCGGCGTGCCCGCGGGGGCGCGCACGCGGGGCTGCGGGGCGAGGCGCGGGGCTTGGGCGGCGAATCCGCTGCTCGCGACGCCCGCCCCGCCCGCGCGCGCGAGCCCCGGGAGGAGGGTGCGCGGCGGAGGGGGGAGTCGGGGAGGGGCCGCGGTCCGTCCTCGCCCGCAGCGGGCACGGCCGCGGTAGGAGGGGGGGGGGCGCGGAGGCCTCGTTGGTATTCCGGGCACAGCCGAAGACTTGATCTCCCCGCAGAAAAGAGGCGCCCGGGCGCGCGGGCACGGCCACTGTCCCCGGGAGGTCTCTCCTGGCTACGGGGCCCGTAGGCGCCTTGCTTCCCCCCCCCACCTCCCTGTCCCCTCCTCTCCGGGTCCCCCGTACCCCCTCCCCCGCCCCGATCCGGCGGCGAAGGGGTGGGCAGGGAAACGCGCTCTCTGGGACAGGTGCCAACTCCGAGACAAAAGACATAAAATAGGCGGCAACGTGGGAAGCGCGGCCGGCGCGCTCGGGCGGGGACGGAGGCGCCGCGGGGGCCGCATCCTCGGTGCCGACCGGGGAAAGTTTGGGAAGTCGCCGCAGCGGCTTCGAAGCGGCGGGGGACGCGCGGGCCGGGCCGCCCTCCGCGCGGCGCTCGCCCTTTCCGCGCCGCTGCTGAATAATTCATGGCGCGGCCGCCGGCCATTAGCATGCACCGGGCGCGCGGCGCGTCTGTGCCAAGCCGCCGCCGCCGCATTCGGCGCCCGGGCCGCGCCAGACGAGCGGCCGCGCGGTAGCCGGGCCCGCGCTGTCCCCGCGCCCGCCCGCCCGGCGGCGCCCATTGTGCCGGGCCCGCGCCGCCCGGCCGCCACGAGCCCGCCCGCAGCCCGCAGCGCGCCCGACGGCCCAGCCCTGCAAGTTCGGGCCCGCGCCGCCCGCCTGCCGGGGAAGCACGTGAACTTGGAGAAAGTCGCGGGGCGCGCCGGCCCGGACCTCCGCGGCAGGGCGTGGGCGCCTCCGGCGCGGCGCGCTTTCGTTTTCGTCCCGGACAAAGGTCCCTCGAGGCGCTCGTCTTGGATGCAGAGACCGGGTTCTGCTCCTCCGAGAGGACCGGCGGTTCTATACGGACAAGCCAGAGTCAGCGGAGGAGGAGCGGCGCGGTGCGGGACCGCGAGAGCCGGGCCTGGCCGTGCGCCTCGCCTGGCCGTCTCCGTCCCAGAGCCGTCCCGCCCTGCGAAGAGTTGCGGGAGATGGCACCGCGCTGCCCGCTGCGGTTCGCGCGCGCGAAGGAGGGAAGCGTTTGGGACCCAGGACTCACACCCGTGGCTCGCCCGGGGCCTGTGCGGTGTGGGCACCACAGCGCAGCGCCGGCTGCGTCGGGGCGCGTTCCTCCGGCAAGGGCAGGGCAGTCGACCTGCGAGTCCCGGGGTCACCATCGGGTTCCGGGCGACTCCTGAGGACGGTAAGTGCATTTCTCACTTTCGCTACTTAGTGAGTATTTAAATATTAATGAAGGGATTTCTTAGAAGAGCCTGTAGGGCAGGCCTTCCACAGACGAAGGAGGTTGCTCTTGAACCTGAAGCCTGGTCAGCTTGGCAAGAACTCCACCGGCCAGGCCGCAATTAAAATGCAGGAACTTGGGATTCGTGAAATAGAGCTTCTGATCTCAGGTGTGCAGACCATTAGCCAGAGAGAGTTTTGTTGCACACGGAAACAGCGTTAGCAGGCGTCTTAAACGGAATAGAAAAGGAGAAAGCATCTGATTTTAGGTTTGATAGGACTTGGAAGGATTATTTGGATGCTGTGATCCCCCCTTTTTTTCTTTTTTGAAAAATTGACATCTTTCATTTCCTTCCCTAAACCAGGGAAAGCTCTGCTCCTTACTTACTTTTTTTTTTTTTTCCTGCTGGTCAAGCATTTATGGAAAGCCGATGTAGGGGGCCCTCAGTCGCGCGCTGGCAGCCGCTGGGCCGGGCGAGTGAAAGGCCCTTGTGTGGAGGCTCTTGTTTATGGTGGCATAAAACGAAAAACAACTCATAACTTTTCATAATAAATCCCCCTTTATAGGTGGCTCACACACAGGCCCAGCCGGCGGCCCTGGGGAGTTTGTGGGGAGCGAGACATGGGTGAAGGAATGCGCGTTTGCCGTAATTACAGGGTTTTAAGGTAACGCTGAAATTAATTTCTTCAAAGTTGGGTTTCAGAAGCCAAGGCGGTCTCCGCGGGCCAGCCCTGTCTTCGCTCTAGTTTAGTTCGTTGGTTCTGGCCATTTGGGATTTTCACATGCACGCTTGTACTCCCGTGTCCCCGTCCCGTTAAACTGAAACCTGTGGGGGGTGGATTAAGCCTGCCTTTTAATACTGTTGTATCACAGGTGTGATTTCCTTCTGCTCTCCCCATCTTATTGATGTGGTTTGGAGGACCTCGCCGGGTCCTTTGCCCACAAAATAATGGGCAGTGGGGGCCTGTTTCTGTAACACCCAGAGTTGCGAGCTGGCTCCCGCAGGCCGTGTTTCCGGGAACACGGATGGAGGCCCGAGCAGCCCAGGCCTGCCTCACGACCACTTCTCCCCGGGCCACCTGGATCCCTAGAGCCGAGGAAAGAGGAGGCCCTCTCAGTGAGATCTGGCCGCCCCGGCGCAGAGGCGGCGAGTTTGCTTCAGTGCCGTGGAGCGGACCCGGCGGCCGCCTTTCAGCTCATCTCCCTCTCCCGAACCACCTCCCCACCTCCTCCGTTCTGAATTCTTATTTATGACTCCATGAGAGGCAGTTAGGAGCCGGGAATCCCGGGTGGGACCTTCAGGAGCGATCTCAGAAATGGGGGCACAGAAATGGAGCCGCTGCTCGCCGACGGCGGTGACCAGGTTAGTAATTAGAAGGAGCCTGAGTTCCATCGGGGCCTCGCCTGCAGGACGCAGCAGCCGTTTTCCCCAGGCCCACGGAGGACCTGTAACGTGTCTCACGATGGGCAGGAAGGGGTGGCCTCCCGCTGAGGCTCCTGGGAATACCTCAGGATTAAACCAGACCCCCGAAGATGGGGCGTCCGCTGCTCCTCCTCCGTGGGCCTGTGGGAGCAGGGACGGGCCGAGAGAGCATCCAAGGGGGCACCCCCAGAGCCACTTGGTGGGGATTTGCTGTTTGTCCAAGCTGCCAAGGCCCATCTCCCCCTCCAAGTGTGTCCCTGGTACACGGAATGTGATGGTCTTGACACTTGGGAGTCTATAGTAAACAGCGCTCCCCCCACACCCCCATCTCGGCACCAACGCTGTCCTGTCCTGCCTTTGTCCTTGTTCCTCAGAGCCAGCCCAGTTCCCGTGGAGCCCGGGGGCCCCGCCAGGGGCTTCTGACCGTGGTGGGCACATTTTATTCTTGAGGACGTGCACACCAAAGTCCAGGTTCCAAAAACGGACTGGCACCTGTCTGGATTTTATCGCTTCGTTTAATAGGGAGAACGTGCTAAGCGGGGGGGATAGGGGCTCGGGCACTGTGCTGGGCGCGTGGGCGGATGGCCCAGGGGTTTCTGTTTTGTTTTAAACCAGGGCCAGCCCTGTGGTGTTTTGTCGCCTGCACTTGGGGCTGCGTCATGCCCGGCCTTTGGCCACTGGAGGCCCCAGGTCCTGGGCGAGGGGTCTCCGGGGCGCTGGTGGGGGCCGGCTGCTCAGCACAGGCCGTGTGTGGCGAGGGGGTCTCCACTGTGGGCGCCTTCCACACGCCACCTGAACAGGTGCACACAGCATTTTGCTTTGCTCAGCAGGAACAGCCAGGAACCGTGCAGCAGGATGACTTTGGCTCGGCGTGGTCTGCGCCTGACGGGCCGTCTGTGACCTGGTCTCGCTTGCTCCCATCCTCAGCAGGGTGCCGGGGCCTCTCCGGCCCCGAGGTGGATGAGGCCTGACTGGAAGGCAGTTCCTGGGGCTGAGGGAGGCTCCAGAGGGCTCTGCCTGCCCCGACGGGCACTCTGCCTGAGCAGGGGCTCCCTGCTGTCCATGGAAAGCACTGGGCGCCCCTAATGAGGGGCGGTGCTGGGACGGGAGGGAGGCCCTGGCAGGGCAGCCAGGAAAACATCTTAGAACTATCCTACTTGGTATTCGTTGGGCTTACGGGGTGTGCCTGCATGTCTGGGGAGAAAGGAGGATACTCTTGCAGGAACCCCATTAAAAGGGGGTGTCCCGGCTCACATGGGGCAGCTCCGGTCCTGTCCCTGCTCCTGGGTCAATGTGTGGCGCTGGACAGGGCACATCCTCGGGCCTCCCTGGGCCTGCACCCCAGATCACAGAACGGGAGTCATAAATCTAACCTCGGAGGGGCGTTTGGGGTGTCCAGACAACGTGAACTCTGCAGAGCACGGCTCCTGGCACGTGGCAGGGAGCCATAAACAGCTGCGCTGCTGCCATTGTTAGTGTTGTAAATGGTAATCGCCATTTTTATTGCCAGTGATGATGATATTTTTGAGTTTCTAAGAAACGGGGAGTCCGGTTTGGGTTTCCTGAGAGAGGGCACCTACAGGTTCATTCCCCCATGGCCCGCAGGTGGTGGTACAAGTGAACTTTGATGTTTCCGAAGCGGTAGACTGCCAGGAACCTGCAACACTAGGGCTTTCCTTGCCATGGGGACCTGGCTAGGAGGCACTGGGCGCACTAGAGCGGGGGGGCAAGGCCTCTCAAGGTCCTGGGACGTGCTCCCGCCCCGGAATGGCACTTGAGCTCACTTGGACGCTGACCCCAGGGTCTGACCTGAGCCTCTCACCTGTTCAGGGTCCAGGGGAAGAATGAGGGCAAGACGTCATGACTCCGCTGTCCGGAATGGCCACGCCAGCTGTCAGCATCCTGCTGGCCATGCGGCTGGCGATTTGGTGGGAGGGTTTCGACACTGGTGAGCTAACTGCTCTTTGGCCGAATGTAAGCGTACGTTCACCAGAACGCTTCGTCAAGGAGAATTTCGTCCCTTCGCTGACGGTCAGGAAGACCCAGCGAGATTGCCTTGCTCAAAACATGTCGTCGGAACAAGGGCGGACCCGGGCATCCTGATGTTATGTGGCTGAGGACCAAGGAAAGGCAGTAACTGTCTCCAGGCAAAGACAATGGATCTTTTATATGAAATGTTCATTTTCAGGGCTGACCAGGGTCCCGTTGGCTTGGGCCGGCGGAACCCGAGTATCTGACTGTCACAGGCCCTCAGAGCCCGGTCAGGGACCTCGACGTATAGAGAGGGGAGAAAAGAGAGTCCCCCTGACCCGTGGTTCTTGGAAGATTCCATGGGAACGTCAGGCTTTCTTTGTTGAGTGGAGGCTAACTTTCTCAAGTTTAATTTTTTCCTTCTGTGATCCGTTTCTCAAGGCTGCAAGGGCGCATTCACAAACACCAGAAAGGGTAGCCAGGTTTCGGATGGTGGGCCAGAGAGGCCCTCCCTTGGCCTAGACCCGATGGGCCTTTGTCTCCTGGGGACGACGGGTAGTCACGGGATGGAAGTGAGGAAAACCGGGACTGTATGAGGAGTAGAGCCCGTTCCCGGAGGAGGAAGCCATCCAGGGCGATTTCGGACAGTGTTTGTGACTCTCTGTTACTCCTCCCAGAATCCATTCTCCGATGAACTTGGGAGGAGTCTGCAGGCTGTTGGAGAGCCCGGCCTGCCATGGTTAAGCCACACACTAACCCTCACATACCCTCGCTGGCCTGAGAGGGTGTGTTTGTAACTCTTGACAGACCAGCGCAGAGCTGGCACTGGAAGGCCGTTTGCTGAATTCGTAAAACGAATAGAAACTTCCCTCTGACGCTTCTCCGGTAGCCGCGTCCCTCTTCCTGCTCTGTGGAACGTGTCCAGCTCTGTTCCTGCTAAATCGCCCGCCTCAGCCCAGCCAGGAAGGCGCCCTGAAGCCAGGCCCGGCTCCCAGGCTCGAGTTAGGGATGCGGAGGAACGGATCCGGCTGGGCTGGGAATGAGACGGTCCTCCTGGCTTTCGGGGGGCGGGGGGGGGGGGACATTGGAAAGGCTGTGGTGGCTAATCGGCCTGGGCTCCCTGCCAGCCTGCCCGCCGAGGGGGTCCTCGGCCTGGACACCCCTTCGAGGCGGGTGAGTCAGGGGGCGCGAGTGGCCCCAGTTGGGGTGAGGGCTGAGAGGACAGTCCGTTCCCTGCCCGGCTTCCCCTTTACCCATAAGGCTTTGTTGGCAAATGATAATATTTGGCTTTCAAAAAATGAGATTTCGTTTTTTAAAACTGCTTTTACGTCTTTCTCTTTCTCTTTTTTTTTTTTTATTTAAATTCTGGAACCGCTTAGCTGTGGTCTGTTTAACCTGAACCCCCAAAATGCTCTGAAGAGATCTCTCTTTCGGGCGGGGGTGACCAAAGCAGCCTCCGAGGCCGTGTAGGTGGGAGGGGTAGAGTCGAAGTGGGAAACGCTGGAACTGGCACAGACCCTCCCAACATGAGCTTTCACCGGGCGGGGGCGCGAGTCCGGAGGGCAGACTGGAGCGCGTCGGACCCCGGACGGGTCGGAAGGCCGTGTGGCCGTGGGGCCCTGGAACGCGCGGCCGGGCCTGCTGCCCCGTCCGTGGCTGAGGGGCGGGCTCTCCGAGCAGACCTGTGGGCAGCGGAGACGAGGATTATTATTTGTCAAGTGATTGGCGGTTGTGGTTGGAGACGTGAGCCCGGGATGTGCAAAGTGAAACGGCCTTTTTTTTTTTTTTTTTTTTAAAGAAGAGAGAGGATTTCCCTCAGAATTGCAACTGGACTGGCGTCCCTGTTGCTGCTGGCTTCCAAGGCCAGGGCTGGGATTTTCGGTGAAACGCCCTTCCTTAACTCTGGGATCTCCGAAGACAGGAAGAGCGTGTACCTGAAATATGTACCTGCTGGTTTGGGGGGGCTCTTAAATCTCGATTCGCCTTTCGTGTGTTTAATGGCGATATTTACATTCAAATCAGCCTTTTATAATTACATTTTAAATTATAATAAAATGGTGGTGCGGGGGGGGAGGGGCTGGGGGGCCTCCGTGTCCCTGACGTTGTCACAGTAAGAGACGCCGCCGCGAGCTGCAGGCACGTTGCTCATCACGTTACCCGGACCTGCCTGGGCTCCCAGGAGGCGCCAGACATGCATGTTCTGGCCTGCAGGGACACACGTGTGTCCTGAGCATGTCAGGGGCTGTATGTGTCACCTGTGGGGCCCTCCCTGCCCTGCCAGGGGGGGAAGGGCTTGTCTCTGGGGGTTCTGGTCCTGACCCAGTGGCGGCGCTGCCAAACCTCACCGACATAGGGTCTCTGCCGTCCCAGAAGGACCCTCGGGGCCCGCTGCCCAGCCGCCTTAACGGATGTGCTGTGGCCTGAGCCCCACACTGGCCTGCAGGCCTTGGGGGTGCAGGGCGTTCTATCCGGAACACCCAGCCGGCACAGCAGAGTCTGCTTCTGGCTGTGGGGTTATTGTGTGTGTGCTGGGGTAGGGGGTGCCCCCAGGTTCTGTGTCCTCTCCTCTGGCAGGGCCGGCCCCAAAATGGCTACCTGGTCTTCGGTGACTCTCTCCGTGGGGCATGGGGGGGACCCTCTCCTCCCCGGGCCAGGCTGTTGGCAGCTGTGCCAAGCTGTCCCCGGAATGGAATTCCCGGCGCTCCTGGTCAGGCGCGTGGCATCGGAATCCTACCTGCTTTGTCTCTGGCATCAGCTGGCGAGCCGGTCACGTGGCGGTGTGCGTGCGACCAGAGCCCGAGGACCAGCGGGCTCCTCCTGGGCTGCTTCCTTCCTGCTCCGCTGCCTCACCCCCACCCCCCCGCCTCCTTCTCGGGCATGACCGTGTCTGAGCCCGAGCTCCCGTCCCCGGATGCTCCGGTGTCCAGATGGCCCCTTACCCCCAGTCGCTACCGACAGAAAGGCCCGTAAGCCGAGGCGGCAGGTCCAATCCGTGCTGCCCCCCATCGCCTGGGGAGCCCCTGTCTCACACTGACAGCCCTGGGGGCTCCCCAGGCACGGGGACGGCAGGTGCCTGGCCACGTAAAGGGCCAAGGGAGAGACTTGGGCAGACAGAATGGCCACACGGATGTGGCCCAGATGCCTTCAGCAGAGGCCAGCCTAATCCAAATACATCTCCAAATAAAACAGCCACGTTCAAAGCCCTCAGGCTGGCCGACCGGGTCCGAGGGCTGGAGCACCGGCCCGCTTTGCCTTTGCCCCGTGTGGTGGCCACATGACTGGCGTTGGGGGGCTGAGGAGTGTGTGACGGCTTCAGAGGGTGTGGTGGACCCTGGCCGCGACCTCGTGGCGGCCTCTGGGCAGGGCGGCCGGCTCTCGAGCGCCCGCGGGGAGCCCGGCCCGGTTGTTCGGCCCTATGTGTGCCTTTTCCATTCCGTGGTCCGGCAGCCCTGAGCAGCGGGAGCCGCCCTTCCTGTCCCTTCTGTGGGCGGGGAAACCGAGGCTGGGAGAGGTGGTGTGGCCCCGGGGTAAGGTGGCCCCTCGGACGGACACAAGGCCGATTCAGAGCCCCGGCCCGGGCTCGGGGCCCAGGTGGCACGGCCTCCCCGGGGCGTCGGTTGGGACGGGCTCCCTCCGAGGCTGGGGGGTCCGCGGGAGCTGGCCGGGTGGGCCGCCCCCCCCGGCCCCCTCCTCATTCCCCCACGGCCCCCGGGGAGCACGCCGGGTGCTGGCCGCCGCCTGCTCCCCCTCGGCCGGGCGCGGGAACAATGCGGCCTCTATGCCCACGGCGGGCCCGGGCCGCCCGGCCTCCGGAGCAACATGGCGCCCAGGGCCGCGCCGCCTGGCCGCGGGGAGGGCTGGCGCCGGGGCCGGGCCAGCGCCCCGTCCTCCTCGGCCGGCCGCTGAGTGGCCAGCGCGCCTGCTGCCTCCTCCCTCTCCCACTTGGCCGCACCCCCCCCCCCGCGCCTGGTGGTGGGTTCGGGGGTCCGGCCCACCCGCCTCTGCCACGTCTGCCATGCTCCCGGCACCCAGGAGCATCTTTCAAAAATTCCCGGTGGGCGGGGCCGAGCCACAGCGGCCGCCTCTGGCCCCCCCTCCCCGGGCAGCCAGTGCCAGATGAGAGCAGGAGACAAAAGTAGCATTTTCCTCGTCCTCCTGGGCTGGCAGCAGGGCCTCCCCCAGCACCACTTGGCTCCTGGCAGCCCTGCCTCCGGGTGCCGGGGTGGCCGAGGCCCAGGCCGCACCGGCCACGGCCGGGGAACCGATGGACCGACCGACGGACGAGGGTGGCCGGAGAGCAGGACGCGCCCAAGGGCCCCGTCGGACCCGGGGCTGCCAGCGGGGGCCGGCCTGCTGGCCGGTGGGCCCTGCCCTCCCACTCCTGCCACTGTGCCCGGCCGGCCCAGGGGGCACCGTTTCCACTGCCTCGCTTTTGGGAGAGCCCCCCAGCCTCCTGCAGCTTGGGTAAGTCGCCTTCTTCCCTTCCCTTCTGCTGGAGACAAGCCGAGGGCTCTGCCATCTTTGCTCCATGCCTGTTACGTCTCCTTGCCTCTCATTGGCTACCCGAAATTCAAAATTCTATTTCCGACCCCCCTCCCCCCAGCCAGCCTTGGGTGAAGTAAGCCTTTCCAAAAAACTGCAGGGAAAATGCAGAAGCCAGGCCCGTTTTATTTTTAAGATCCAAAGCTCTAGGCTTTGGGAATCACAATAAAAATGAACATTTGTTATTTCACGGCGGCTGCGTGCTCGATGGTGACTTGAACGAATGCTTCAGGCACGGCCCTCCCGCTCGTGCTCAGCGGGGCCGGGGGCTCGTTACTATTACTATTACTCTTACCGTCTTATTTTGGGGGTGCCATGAGTGGCCGAGGGAAGAACACCGAAGCGCCCTCGCTCCTCCCGGCAGACTCCTCGGCAGGCAGGGCTGGGCTGGCGTTCGGGAGGGTGGGTTCTGCGCTGAGAAACAGAGGCTCTTTTATTTTATCTGGCATCTTTAATGATGCCATGTCCACCGTTTAGGGATCCGGTTCTTTTCTCCCGTTCGTTTTATTTTATTTCGGGTGAGGAGGGGAGGGAAAAGAAGGCTGTCTTTGGCTCTCGGCTCAGTATGGGGAAAATCTTTTAGGTTGTTTGGTGCTTTGTTTTTTGAACACTTACCGAAGCTTGGGGATTCCGCCTAACGGCGCTGTGCCCCGCTCATAACCGCCCTGCCCACAGACGGTGCGTGGGGTGCACGTGGGCACGTCCACCAGACAGACCCTCGGGGGGCCCGAGCCGTCCAGGGCCGGCCTGTGCCAGCTCCCATCCAGGTTTCCAATCTGCAGAGCTGTGGGCCGAGGCCCTCGACTGTCCGGGGCCTGAGCCGTGGCCAGCGGGCGTGGAAGTCCCTCGAAGACCTTTGCGTCCCCCGGCCACGCTGCCGCCGCGGCCCAAGAGCTGAACGCCACGCTTGCCCAGGTTCCCATGATGGTCTCTGACCCTTCAGAACTGCTGACCCTTTTCATTTAAAAGGTGGGCTTTGTGGAGCTCAGCTGTGGATTCCTTCCATCTTTGGCAGGCTGACAAAAGCACCCACGGATGCAGCCTGGGTCCCCCCGCCCTCCCCGCAACGTTTGAGGGTAGCTGGGGTCTTGATTTATGGAAATGGAAAATCAGGCCCAGAAAGTTCTACATTGCAACGGAGAGGAAAATTCCCACGTAAATCCATCTTTGTTTTCCTGACTCGGAGGCGTTGGGCCCTGTTTGTGTGGGTGTGAGCAGCCGGCCGGGGCCGACCCCACCACGTCCAAAAGTGAGCTCAGCTCACACAAGGGCTATCACGCTGCTTTTGTTCTTAGATTAGACAGCAGTGGGTCCTGGAGCTTCGGAGCTGTAGGGACAGGCGTGTGGGGCAGAGATCATTAGAACATTTTCGTGATTGTGAATGTAGAACGCCACTCTGCCGCTACGAGCCGGAGGGCCGTCCCCCCCAAATTCAGCAAGCACCAAATAAAACACCGGCCACAAAATAGAAGTAATAGGAAAAAAACAGTGTCATAAATCCTCATGCAGAAGAGACGAGAATGGAGAGAGGTGGGTAGGGAGAAAGGAGGGCCCATCGTTTTTGAAGAATTTTTGCTTTTGGTAGCTGGCCCACGCCTCGTCTCCAAAAATTTTATTTTTTGGTATAACCAGTGTAGGTGAACAGGCCTCGAGTCCCAGATCCTGGAGTGACAAGTCTGATTTCCCGAACACGACTTCATCTCCTTTTCGGAAGTAAGGGCAAGTAGCATAAAATCAATTAATTTCCGCAAAGGAGCATTTTCATCCCGAATTAGTATTTTCCACCGAGATTCTGTTCACCTAAGGGTCGTAACGTGTACGGAAAGCATGCTCTCAGCACACGCCCAGCAGATCAGTTACCGTCTCTGTTTATTAGCTTGGGTAATAGCGTTCTGCCTCCTCCCCCCAGATCGGGAAAATGCCGGGCAATCTTTTGTGTTCCGAATCAGGCAAAATATCAGGCTTCTCCACGGCACCCGTTTCTTCTCGGCAGTTTTTTTTTTTTTTTTTTTTTGAGAAAGTATCACACAGAGCAGCGTTCCTATCGTTGCTTGTGTATAAATTCCGCTATAGGGTGAAATTCCACGTTCTCACAACACAGATGGGCTGGTCGATCATTAGGACCGCTGGGTCTCTGTTGGAACGCACTGCGTATTTCAGCTGGGGAGTCGACAATTTCGAAGAACTGAGGTCAGAGTAAACAAGTTTCGCCGGGGCAGTGGAGCGGTCCCGCGAACCAGGCTCTCGTCCCCCGAGCACCCCGGTGGAGGAAACACCCTCCCGTCATTAGATGATGATTTAAAGTTTGGTCTTTGTCTTTGCCTTCTAAGACCCCAGGTGCCCTACGTTAACGGACCTCAAGGGTTTTAATTAATTACCAATTTTCATGTCATTTGGCAGCACGAACAGCGTTAACACTAGATTGAAATTCAAAATCACGGCGTCTGGGACTTTAGATTTTGAGATCGTCAGGAAATCTCTAGCTGTTCCGTACATAGCTGACATAAAATCATTCTGAGATGTTTATGAAAAGTCACATGATAACTGTTTTGTGTGGTTTAAAGGTACATTTAAGTCTCTCACCCCCCAAAAAACATTCAACAGGTGAGCTACAAAGAGTAGCTGTAAACTTGAAGAGAAAAAGCGATCTCCCCAAGGTAACGAGGTGCAGGATTGGTTGGCCATCAGCCAGCACACGTGAGGACGGAGGAGTTTTACGGCCACTGTAATTTGCAGATGATAACTGTTTATTTGGTGAATTTGCTCACGTTATGATGTCGCCGGTTCCGAGGGCTCTTCTCCACGCCCCACCCCCACTCCTGTCTCATTTTTAAGCGATTGCTTCTGCTTTTTCCGAATTGTGGGGTCCGCTGAGGCTGCCTTCCCTCCGTGCTCGCTGCCGAACCGGAACGGGAGCCGGGTGCTTGCTTCCGCCGGGCCCTGCGAGCTCCCCAAGGCGCCTTCCATCCGTTAATAGAATCGCTTTGTTGTGCCTTGTTTGTTTCAAGGAACGTACCTGTCGGCAGAGATGCTGGGGAGGAACGGGAAGCGTGAAAAGCAGATGAAATTTGCCAGAGCTCCTTGGGAGCCGCTTTCTCTAGCGATTCTGCTCTTGGATTTTTTTTTTTTTTTCTGCCACTTGCTCTGTTTGGTCTTTTCAGACCCCTGTGCCGGCGTCAGAACTGTGTTTACTAGCGGCTCCAAGAACGTGGCTGACGCGGGTCTGGGTGCTCTTAAAGATCAGCAAAGCCAAGCAGGGTACCAAAGAGCTCTGGGACGGAGGCTGGGGCTCAGACTGAGGCGGTTTTATTTCCTGGCCGTGTTGATCCAAGGCAACACCTCTCTGTGTCCCCATTTCCTCGTCTGTAAAGGGGGGCAGGAAGTGGCCCTGCCTCCTGGCAGCACACAGGAGGCACACTGCGCGTGGCGCTCGGCCTGCAGAGAGCACCCCACACCTGCTGGGACCCTCGGTTTATTTCGGAGGCTTGGACATGCCTGCAGAGCAGGGGTGCGCCCCGTCTCCATTTGGCAGGGGAGGCGCTGGGCCTGACGCGGGGCCCCCAGATTTAGCCAGCTGGTGAAGATTGGGACGGAGATCAGACCCGGGCCTGCCACCCCCCCACAAAGGCCACGATCGCTCTGCACGTCCACACAGTGGTCAGGTGTGGACGGCGTGCCCCTGCGGGAGCACCGCGGTGTGTGCGTGTCGCAGGCGTGCGCACACACGTGTCCCGTGTGTGTAACACACATGCATGCACACGTGTCCTTTGAGCACAATACATGTGCACACACGTGTCCTGTGCGTGTAACACGCATGCGCATGCATAGGTGTCGTGTGTGTGCTCGTGTCTGGTGTGTAACACATGCACGCGTGTCCTGCGTGTGTAATATGTGTACACATGTCCTGTGCATGTAACACGCACACACGTGTCCCGTGCGTGTAACACGCACGCGCACACATCCGTGTCCTGCGCATGTAGCACACGGTGCACACACATGCATGTCCCGTGCCTCTCTTGGTGTGCCAGCGGTTCCCAGAGGCGGGCTGCCGTTTGGAGGCACCACGTCTCCTTGTGGCTTCTCGGTGAGCCTGGGAGCCCGTGGGCCACCCCCGGGGACGCCCGCCAGGCCCGGCATCGCCCCACTGTGACAGGCCATTTTCCCCAGCCCCGGGGCCCCCCCCCGGCCCCCGGGAGGCGAAGGAGGGCCCTTGGCCAGGCTGGCTGCACTCTGGGACCTGGCCGGGCAGGGCCTGGGCTCCTCCGAGGGACAGGCTGTTCCGGGCCCGGCCATTTGCACACTCCGAGGACTGGAAGCGAGTCTCCGGGCCCCCGAGAGGAAATGGCGGCCAGGGCAGGCCCAGCACGTGATCTGGGAAGGCGGCCGAGGGAGGGGAGTGGCCGGAAGGCCCAGGGGTGGGCCCGTTGGCGCGCTGGCGGCCCTTCCGCTAGAGGTGCCCAGTCTCCCCCGGGGCAGGTCTGCGAGCGCCCGTGTGTGCACCTGATGCGGGGCTCCGGCCACCCGGCGGTCACACTGAGGTTTCCCAGCCCACCTGCCCCCGTGAGTAACGTGGTGGGGACCGGGGAGGGGGTGTGAGGAGGCCGTGTGCACGCCCGGTGCACCTTTGGACACAGAGGCCTTGGTGACCGTGATTCTTGCTACAGGCCATGTCTTCAAAGCATGTGAGACGGCATCAGACTCGGGAAACGGTCGGAGGGGGCAGGTGAGGGCCTGTCCGGGAGGCCCCAGTTGGCTTGTGTTTCCTGTCATTGGGGCCTCTTAGGTGGAGACCAGAGGCCTGGATTCTCAGGTGAGCGCCTCAGGTGCCCACCCCAGCCTCAGTTTCCCTGTCTGTAAAGCAGAGGGGATCCGTCGTCCCCTCGGGTTGTGATGAGGTCACCCGCTGTTCCTCCCTGGGCGGGATGTGGTTGCTCGTGGGCCCAGGGAAAGGGGCCCGGAGGCCCGGGCTGGATGGGAGACCCCCGAGAGGCGCGGCGGGGGCCGCAGGGCCTGGGCTGGCCCAGCACGTGCTCGGGAACCTCTGGCCCAGTTTCCTGGGAGCCCGGCCCTGCCCGGGGATTCCTGCGGTGGGTGTGCCCGCACTTCCGGCCCGGTGTGGGCGGAGGGGTCCCGGAGGCAGACGGCTTCCTGCTGCTCCTTCCCGCCCCGGCCTGGCCTCCGGGTCCTGCGGCTGCGTCCCGCTCAGCGGGGCGAGGACTCCCACCTGAGCCGCCGAAGAGGGTCCGGGCAGGCGCCCCCCCCCCCCGCCCCCCGCCGGCCGGCCGTGCACAGGCGCATGTGACATGGCGGCGGCCCGTGGTGGCAGGACGAGACGGCGGGGGTGGGGGCGCCTGTGGCTGGAGAAGATGCCCTCCGGGCAGGAGCCCTCGTCGGTGCGATTGCGCAAATAGTAAGTCACCCGACGCCAGGACCTTTGGAGGCTCTCGGCACCTGATTGGGTGGGCCTCAAGGATCTTGGGCCTCCGTCCAGGGGCTCTAGCACCAGAGGGGAGCTCTGCCACCCTACCACCCCCAGAGTCTCGCTCGGACGGCCGTCCCGCTGGGCTGCCCAGCCTGGGCGACGGTGCCGACCGTGGCTCTGGGAAGCAACTTCCAGGGGGGCGCTCCTGGGCCAGGCAGCTTGTGGGCCTCCAGCACCTGGGCAGATGGCGCCGGAAAAGCAGTGAGACTAGCTGCCAGGGGAAGGGGGAGCGGGACTGGCCCAGGCAGGACGTGTGCGGGCACCGAGAGGCAGGCACCCCGCCTTGAGCTTTGGAGAGAGAGTTGGAGGCCACACGGGGCTTCCCTCAGGGTGGGTCAGCACATATCAGGTGTCGCACACAGGACTCAGTTCCTTGGGCTTGGGGGAACATCTTTTGTTGACCTACTAAGCACCAGGCTCAAGGTGGGCTATTTTGACCTTTTTTTAACACCCATTCTGTTTTGTTGTGTTTTATTGGGTTTTTTTTGTTTTACTTTACTTTTATTTTATCTTTATTTTTATTTTATTTTATTTAGCTTATTTATTTATTTTGAGACAGAGCGAGAGAGTGAGGGGGCAAGAGAGAGAACGAATTCCAAGCAGGCTCCGTGCTCTCAGCACAGAGCCCGACGCAGGGCTCGAACTCACAAACTCTGAGATCATGACCTGAGCCACCCAGGTGCCCCTAAACATCCATTTTAAATGCACGGTCTGCCTCGTTCTGTTTTTCCATTTCACGCTAACATCCCGTCAGAGCCAGCAGAGCCGGCCCTGTACCAGGGCTGGAGTAGGTGAACACGGTGCCCGCGGGCCCCGCCGGCCTGGAAGGTGGGTGTTGGCGTTAGCAGTTTTCTCTGTGAGAGCACCAAGGCTCAGAGAGGCCAAGGAACGTCCCCAGAGTCACACAGCTAGTGAATGGCAGCCCTGCTCGCACCAACGCCGGCTCTCTGACCCAGGACCTGCACTCTCTCCTTGCTGGGTGGGGGTCGCTGGATGCCAGATCCCTCTTGGGAATGCTGACCTTGGTGGGTTCTCCCCAGAAACGCAGTGCTAGGAGGGACCTGTCCTTGGCACTGGAGTTCTTTCACCCCCAGGGAGAGCCAGGATTGCCTCTGTCCCTTCTTTCTGACGGGCCCTGTCTCGTATTGGTTCTGGGGGTCCCGAGGACCCGTCTCTGGCTGGCCCCAGACAGCGCCCAGGGTGGCAGAGGCGACGGGAAGGGGGGCGGCAGGGTTGCCTTCCTTGCTGTCACGGTTCTTGGGGCCGAGAGCAGGGAAACGCACGAGGTTAAGGCCCAGGTGATCTGCGGACTTCACCACTCCGAACCTGGGACAAAAGCCTTCGGGGGCTGCCGTGGAAACCTGGATCGGGCAAGACCATCTGCAGCCTTTGATGTTCTCAAAATGGCCTTCTCCGTTCTGTGCCAAATCCACACCCTTCCATTGTGCCGGGAGCCTGCAGTGTAGATGAGGGCTGGGGTTTTTCAAAGGTTCCTCACGTGGGGCCCGGACCCCTTTCTCATGGAAACACCGGCACCTTGTGCAACGTGGGTAAAGTGGGTCAGCCGGCGCCAGGGGCCATCGGCAGCTGCTGAGGTCTGCTCCGAGGCCGGGGTCTCAGCTGGGGGGATCCCTCGGGTCAGGGCAGGACCGAGGTGCTGGGGTGCCGTATATGGGCCAGGATGAGCTCATGTGAAAGCGGTTCTCTGCGGGCAACTGGGGACCGTGTCGTGTTCCAGGATCACGGCGCCGTCCGCCCACGCGGTCGCTGTTGTGGCGCCTGTGCCCCCGATCCCACGCGTGCCAGTGTCTCAAGGGTTCCCTTCATTGTCTAGGGCACCTCCCAGGGAGGCCAGGGAGCCTGCTGTGGCTCGCCCCTGGCTTCTGACTCGGGGTCCGGAAGGAGTCAGACCGCGCCATCCAGTGACGGGACCAAGCAGACCGGGTTGCGTGCTGGGTCCTCTGCTAGAGGGGTAGAGCCGCGACAGGCAGATGTGTCTGTCCCCCACTCACGGGCACAGGGACCTCACTTAGCAAACGTGGGCACCCTCAGGGAAGCCCGGACCCGGGGCTGGGCCCGCGGGGAGCAGAAAGTCAGCCTGGAGCTCAAAGTGCAGTCCCGAGGAATCCAGGAAGCCTCCTGGAGGCGGTGGACCCGTTACTGCGTCCAGCCTGGGGCCTGCCACGTCCCAGGGCCCTGCTGCCAGGCACAGCGCCGCCCCTCCCGCCACCCCACGCCAGCCATGCACAGGCCACATCTGCTGCCGCGACAGAGCCAGAGCTCCACCTCCCGGGCTCCATCCCCATGGAAACCGCGGGGGGGGGGTTCCTGCTGCATTTGGCCCACTGACTGGTTTCCATTAGAGCCAGCCTGCTTTCCTTGAGCCCTGCCCCTGAAGTTCAAGGCTTGCCCCCCACTCCCCATGTTTCTTTCTGCATATGCTCAGCACCCGCCTTCTGTCCCACTGGACCGGGACCCCCTGGGTGGAGTGAGGGCCCCGGGGGCTGCCTGTCCCGCCCAAGGCCACGACTGCTCTTGTCTTGACCGGCTGTGAACTCCAGCCCTGTCCTTTCTCGCCCCGGTCGGGCAGCTGCTGAGGGCCCCCCCCCCCCCCCCCCCCCCCCCCG